>JAODKN010000093.1:7487766-7501898 GCA_026774425.1 Petrocephalus zakoni
TGTGATCCTTCTGAAAGCTGATTGGCCCTCGGAGCGCCCCTTCTTCGTTAATCACTGATTCACAACATATCATTGGCCCCTCTGTATGAATTATGGCCCCCATTATGCCCATCCACAATCCTAGATGTGGCCCAGGATTTACCTTTCTGAAATTGACACCAATGAGTTCAGAAAATGAATGCTTAAATATCCAGTGTGATTCCAAGGTGAGCTCTCTAAGCTAGGGATTCTTACTTAATCAGGCAATGTGAATAAAGCCAGTTCTCCCAATAGATGGCCATGTCAAGGATAATTCTTTCAAGAGTTTGACCAGAAACATACAACACATAAGGAGAGGAAACCAAATCATCTAGCGCACAGAGCCTCCCTAAGAACGGTAAGTGTTTATCAGATCTCTCCAAAAGCAAGCAGACATCTGGGTGGCGCACTGACCCGTGTGGATGAAGGTGTGCTTCTTCATGTCGGACTTCTGGTGGAAACGCTTGCTGCAATACTGGCATGGGTAGGGCCGCGTGTTGGAGTGGATGAGCAGGTGGGTGGACAGGGTGGACGAGCGCTTGAAAACTTTACCACACACCTTGCAGGTGAAGCTCCGCTCCTGAAACAGAAGCGAACTGTGTGCCAAAGAGGCTACGTGCTACTGACCAGTGCCCATCACCTTGAACAGTCACCTCAAGTTTCTGTGGTATCAGGAGTGGTTCAGATTGCTTTGATTAGATGGAAGACAAATGTAATGCTAAACACTAATAAAATTAATGAATAAATAAATAAAACACTAAAGAAATTAGTGTCTATAGGGTGTCTCCCTTAATTTATGCATAAATCAGGGACTAAAATCACCTTTACTCTGCCATTTACTCCCGTGTCTGGCCTGAACTTATACAGCTGGGCACTCTCCTTGCCATAAGTGGCCAATGGGACGGTCAGCCTTGTGCCATGTGACCAGAGCATGTGACCATCCAAAGTCGAGGTGGAGGGGAACATCTGCAGGGCAGTCAGATCAGCATGTAGTTATTCAGAGGAGACAGGACTATACTGCACTCATCTGGCTGGCGAAGCAGGCCACAGCGCCCCCTGCTGGTCGGCCATGCCAAGGTAGGTCACAGTGGCATCTGTGTGCAGAATGAGCTCACCTTGCCACAAGCAGGACACTTGCAGGCAGAGCACTGGAGGTTACCAAGCTCTCCATGTTCCAGTGTCCCCTGCTGGTGGTTCAGGATGGTATGCAGCAATTTCTCCAGCTCTAACTCCCTCTGGGGAGCCCCAGAACACATTGGGGCCCACGGCAATGATGGGGAGGACAACATAGCCAGGGGCGGCACTGCTGTGTGATCCAAGTGCTCTGCAAGGGTCCAGAGTAGGAGTTTAGAATGAGAACTTTGAAGGAAGAGGAGTGTGGTGTGTACCCTAGGCTGTGGTGAATTTCCCTACTTTTGGGGACACTTTTTCAAGTCCCCATAAGGATAACCTCAGTTTTATAAAAAAATCTGTGAGTGCAATCAAAAAAGTAAAAATGCCAAAAGTCTTCTATTTGGGCTGGTTGCTTATGGTTAAGGTTAGGGCTGGGTTGGGGTTAAGGGTGTCGTGATTGGGATTAGGGTTTTTCCCACAGAAATGAATGGAAGGTCCCCATTTAGATAGGAATGCCGAGGCTGTGTGTGTGTGTGTGTGTGTGTGTGTGTGTACCTGGGGACCAAGCAGGGTGCTGGTGGACGTCTGCCGCTGAGCCTGGCAGCTGGAGGGTGTGATGAAGGCGTGGGGAGAGGGTGTCTCGACATTGAGGCTCCGCGGTCGGCGAGGCAGCGTTCCCGGGAACAGGAGGCCCTGGCGACTCAGGCTCTGCCGAGAAGCCACAGGGCTGCCCAGTCTGCACAGCGGAGGCGCTCGACCCAGGACTGTCCTCTAGAGGGCGCTGGGAGTGGGACCCCACCCTCTTACTCTTGACCAGGAAAGAGCGGGGCATGGCAGGGGAGAGGGGGCAGTGTGCGTGGGCAGCTACGGAGACAGAGAGACAGGGAATTTGTGAAAAAAAGACATTCACCATCATGAGACCTGAGACCCCTGTGTGCACTTAACACTGTATATAGTACCAAGTGCATGTGCACTCATCAGTATAGACTGTGCGTTACACCAGACGCTGTATACAGCACACTTGCACGTTTACTTGCGTATAGTATACATAACACACCGGCGTTTAATTGCACTTAAACATGATTTGTGCTGTTTTGGTGTAGCTTGATTGAGCAGTTGTAATGCTTAGTGCTATTTTACGTAATATCCATCCATCCATTTTCCGCTGTTTATCTGGGGTCCGGTCGCGGGGACAGCAGTCTAAACAGGGAGGCCCAAACCTCCCTCTAACCAGCCACCTCCTCCAGCTCCACCGGGGGAATACCAATTAAGGCGCTCCCATGCCAGCCGAGAGATGCGACATTCATAGTTAATTTAATGCCTCATTACCTCATTTGTTTTATTTATTTATACTAACTGGAGTTAGGCCGGTCCTAACAATTTTATCCTACCTGCCAAAACGTCCTGCCGTTGAGTTTTGCGCATGCGCATAATAAAGGGAAATCACGGCCCTTTTCTCGTGCTTGAAGAACCGCCCATCGATCCATCCTACCTTGGAGTTACAGCTGGGTCTTGGTTAATTCGTCTAATTTGTCTAAGCCCATTTTTGTTACATTTTATTAAATACATTTCTCACACGTTGCCATCGGTATCACGCCGATTTACTCTCGGTGTTTTGTATATTGAATATTGAATTGATTGAAATACCGGACATGAGTTCTGTATATAACGTGTTAGCAATGCTCACATATTTGTGGCAGTACATCCTTATAGAGCAGGGCTCTTCAAATCTGGACCTCGATTCCAAATCCAGGCCTTGTTTTAGTTTTTCCAGGTAGTTTGTTTAATAATTACTGATTCTGATTGGCTGGAGGCTTCACACCTGGCTGAGAGGTAAAGGAAAGCTGGAGAATCAGCAGGGCTCGGCCCTTGAGGACCGTGATTTGAATAGCTCTGTTAGAGTATTGCAGTGCATCGAAATTTGATACCCAGGTAGGATCTTCTGATAATATGTTTCAGCCCGCAGAGATGTGCTCCCTGTAGTTTTAACACGTTTTAATACAATCTGATCAGGTATTTCAGGTGTCCAGATGCACTATTTATATTACGTTAGTTGTTTTTTGTATTGTTTCTTTACGTACTTACTATTGTTAGGACTATCTGTGTTCAGTAAAAGCAGTTTCCCTATGAAAATAGTCCATTTCAATGCTGCGATTTACCTGCGGTTGCATAAAATCCTTCTTTATTCCACATAGTACTTAAATGACCAGGGAAAATCAGAAATGCATCCAACAGTTTAGATCGGGGTGCCCAATACGTCGATCGACCAGTAGATCGCGATGGTAGTGGGGGTAGATCGCGCGACATAATAACTTTTCATTAGGTTACTATACAGTACCTACTTAGACCCCTTCTCTCTAGAGCTGAAGATCTTTGCCCAAACCCAACGGGTTTGGTCAGGTTCGGGCTTAATTTCTTTCAATCTACACGGGCTTGGGCTTGGGCTCCGGCTTGCACGTTAAATGAGCGCTAGGGCTGAGCGATTTATCGATTTCACATTATGCATAATGCAGCACGTCTAACCCAGGGTTTAAAACTGTCGTAAGAACAGTTTTACAAATTCGTCCCATGCTCCTTGTGTGACAGTCAATCTTACCAATCAGAAGTGCCGTGCTCCTCGCGTGCCAATCATATTCACCAATCAGAAGTGGCCCAAAGTGAATGCGTATGCGCCCACAAACAACACACGTGAAACCCAAGGAAAACGTTACATTCCGAGTGCAGAAAAATATTGATTCCGCTGCTGAGCTGTAAGTTAATTACCTACCTATTTAATAGTCAGAGATTGTTCATAGAAAGGTCCTATTATTAGGGGTCCTAACTTTTAAGGTCCGATTACAGTTCTATTCTCTTCCAACGCGTCACCCGGCCGGCAGAAAACGCGAATGTATTGCGAGCTAATGCAAACTAGGGCGAGCAAAATGACCCAGCTAACCTTCCAATTTATATATACTAAAAAGGGATATAAAAATGATTGGGGGAGCACTACCCATGGTTTATGGCCAGTAAAGTGTTATAATTAATAATCTAAACAGGTTAAATACTGATGGTAGTATGTTCTGATGGGTGTATCTGGGCTATCAGTATATCCTACCTGTGGTTTATGGCAAGTAAAGTGTTGTAATTAATGTCTAAGCAGGTTAAATACCTCTGTCAATATTCTTCCTATGGTTTAAGAGCCACTGAGTATCATTTGAACATTGCAATTGTGGAGTGAACTATTGGGTTTTTGACATTTTGCTAACTAAGCCAAGATAGCAGGAATTACGCTACACCCCTGGTAGGACTGTTTGATAACGCAGCAAAAACCGATAGATATCACTATAAATATATGCTGCGGTAGGAAATTCTGACAAAGTAAAAATCACATTAAGTATACTTTTATTTCTAGTATATTCCTACAAAAAGCATATGTTTCATATGATACATGTTTTATACATAATGTTTGAATAGGATGTTTACAGAAATATATCAGAACATCATTCCACTGTATTAAATTATAGTTATGTTATTCTGTCAGCATAAATCAGCCTATCAGAACACGTAGGTATGTTATTTTGATAAAGTATGATAGACTGATAGATATACCAATAAATTGGCATTACCGGTATGCTATTCTGATAAAGTATGCCAAAATGTCAGAACAGGCCACGTACCCTTATTAGCCTATGCTGTACACTGCCTAGCCTGATCCCTATATACAGCAGCCCGTGTTCACGCATTCGCATATACGACACACCAGGCCCTGTTTCCGGTATACTGCATACACTCGTAATCTGCACAGTCATCTCTAACTGCTCATTAGTGCATAGTGTCTCTAAGCTCTGTATGTGTCAGCTCCGATGTAGCCGCCAATTGAATTTCGGTCATGATTTGACACGATTAAATTTGAAAACTGGGTTTCTGTTAATACCCATTTACATTTGCATGCTGGAATTACGTTTTGAATATTTCTGATTAAACATGTAATTATCATCACAAAATCCTCCAAAGTTGAAATAATGAAATAATTTGATTTGGATTAATTAACAGATTTATTTTTTATATAATGGTTTTAGGGCCATAACATCAATGGCATTTAGTTGCCATTAGATCAGTTTTGTGTGATTGTGTGAAACGAGCGTATTTCAGAGATGAAAGCAAAATGCCAGAACGCACGTCTGCACACAGCAGCGCAGGACTAAGAAACCATACCGTGTAGAAGATCTACTTTGAAACAAAAATGCTAAACCAAGTTAAAAAGGAAAACATGCAGTGATTCTGTAAAAAAAAAACCTCAAAAACACCTACTGTGTCTGTAAGAGGGAAACATCGCATTTGACAAGCAGAGTTGAACAATAGGCCAGTATATAGGCCTGTATATTTCTTAAGTACAGGGAAACATTTTCAGATGGCTGTATACAGTCTTCATCAGCAATTAACTCATTTGTCAGATTGGCCCAGTGCACAGTATTTCGAACTTAAAAAAACAACCATGAAATGACAACAAAAACTGTTCCCCATTTCTACCAGGAATAACCTACACCCAAGAATCAGGACATGAAATCACGCCCCTGCACGTTCGAGGAGTTCGGAAATCCTGAGACTATGCAAGAGGAACAAAGGGAGGAGAGCGACGTGAACATGAAGCAGCCTGAATACGGCGGGGCACACGGGTCAGGGTCAGAGCTTAATCACCGCACCCCTAAATTTGCACCTCCGTTATGACTCCACATCACCAGAGCTGTCCTGCGACTAAATGCAGCCCACTGTGTGCGAAAGAAACTTTCCAGCGAAGAGCCGGGTCACAGGGAGGGACACGGAAATCTCGCCATGATTCTGTCTGAAGCCCGATTGTGCGGAGTAGGAGCCGTAGCTGGAATCAGACTGCGGTCTGACACTGGGAGAGGTACCAAATGGCTTTGACTCTTTTTAACCAGGAAAAATAAACACCAAAAATAATTTCAATAATGATAATAATAACGAAATGACAGATGGTATATTTCGGTGAAATTACAGATTATGATTGAACACAAACTGAAATCCATACAGGATACAGGAATCTTTAAATTTAGCAGCCAAATTGAAAACTTAATACGTAGATTCAAACAGTCACTGTGACCCAGGACTATGTCAGGTTTTAAAAGCAGATCACATAAGATTGTAGTTTATGCATGTGCGTATATATATATACACACATACATATATACACACCCTTTGATATTTATATAAAACTAGTAATAAAATTTGTAGGCATCCATTTACTTCTTAAGTTACCGTGTGTATACATTTTTGGCCCCCCATATATATGTTAATGTACTTTTGTGCCACCTAACTCTTCTCAACTCAGCATTTTTAGATTTTAGATTTTTAAACAGCCGAAAGTTTATTTTATCTATAAATAAAAATTATTGTTCGGCTATCGCAAATTGTATCTATTATCGAAATAACTCATTCTCTCCAAAAGAAGTCCCACCTACTAAGTCAAATGTCACCAAAAAAAACACGCGTATAATTAATTTCAGGGACTGACAGTAAATTACACTGCAGTTTGCTACAACAACTTAACTGGCCACAAGATGCATAGCAGACCAGGTCAGTAACACTTTGGGGTTTTAACCCGTCATTTGATGACTGCTGCAGTTTTTCACGAGAACACGACCAGTTTTTGGGCCCGTAGACTAATGTTGCATCTTCGCTCAACGCATTTTTATTAATTAGCAGCTTCTTTAAGCCACGAAAATTAAGTTCATGAAGATCATTACGTTTCGTCCCATTTAATTTAAAGATTCGTCTCGGGGGAGGACAGACAATGATTACATCGATGATAAGTGACTGTTATATAACAAATAATTATAATAGGTAGCAGAGGAGACGTGGCAATACAGCGCCTGCTGCACTTACGCGGGGCCCCGCGTTAGTGGTGCCCCCCCACCCCCAGCTGCCTCAATGGCAGTTTAACTCCATGGCGCACCTGCGGCTAAACCTCCCCCCAGCTGAGGTTTGAGTGCCCAACTGAAGAAACAGCGGTGGGTGGAAACAGACGCCAAATCCTTTTCCTCAGATTGTAGTGAAGCAGATACTTGCTTTAAACCCCCCCCCCCCCCGGCATAACAAAAAACTGAAGTTTTAACAATAACATGCATTGTTATTTTCCTCTCTGCACTAACAGCTATGCTGCGGGGGGGGGGGTGCAATCAGCACGCCGGGCGTGAAAGGGCGCAGACCCGCCACCTGCAGACCCTGCCAGTGCAGATCACACACAGCGCGCCGCAAATCGCCGCAGCTCCGTTACAATAAACGGCTCTAAAGTGCAGCCGGTGCTGCAGGTCCGCGAAGCCGCCTGCAGCACGGATACACCGGCATATTGGCTTCGGGAATTAGCCACCCGCAAAAACCGACCGACCCTAATAAAATAATACTACAATACTTTAGCGCTCAGGAGAAACTTTATAAGTTAAATACAGGCGTCTTCTACATAAACTGGGTGTCGTTTTATGTATCTATTTTTAAGTTTTTTTTTTTTTTTAACTCATTTTCATTATTCAAATTTAAATTGAAATTAAACGCATTAATAACTATATGGGATTTTTGTATTTTTGTAATGTATTGTGTATTATCACTGATACAGGAACTTAATTTATGCATTGTAGGCACATTTCGTATTGAAGGCATAAAAGAGGATACTTTCATGTCATTGTATATTTTCACTGAGACATATTTAAAACAGGACGAATGACACAGGGTTCATGGGACACCGTATCCAGAACTGGAGCATGTGTTTAAAAATTAGAGTAGGGAGGTCTGTCAGCTATCAACAGGTTCCCCACTTGAAAGAGTCCATGTTCCACCAGAAGACTTTCTAGGGTGGCAAACGAAAGAGCTTTTGATTTTACAACATTTATCTGCTTGGTTGCTCATTTATGCTGCAAAATCTAAATAAAAACAAATGCAATGAAACAAAACAACAGCTGGGAGCTGAGCACAGCAGCTGGAACAGGTAATCTGTACACTCCTTTGGCAGGTAGGAAGAAACAATGATATGGGCCTCTTACACGACCAGAGCCCTCAAGAGGGATAAGAACATTCTTAAAGTGAGGAAAATCCGGACACTTACCAGAATTATCAGATTATTACCGATACTGAGACCAAATGATGACCAAATGATGAGTTGCTGTGTTGAGGAGGACAGATGTATATGGAAATCACCACTGTCTGCTTGTTACAGACAACTTTTTTTCTGCACAGAGCAAAAAGTCATTTGAAAAAGTCAGTGGTTTTTTCACCTTCCTCTTCCCCTGCCTCCTCCTCCTCCGTGCCGCCAAGGGCAGGTTGGCGTGGAATTGTCCAACGGCGATAAATCACAGAGGGCTGGCGAGTCGGGCCGCGGGACCGAGTGACACTGAGCGGGGATCTGCCTGGCGTGTACCTTCAAGCTGCTCAGCAGTGGAGACCGCAGACAGCTTCCTCCCTGGCTGATAGGCAGCCCGGGGCTCGATTAGGGCGCCTCCCGTATGCCGCGGTCCCTGGTGTCACTCACCAAGCAAGTCAGAACAAAGAAAAAAAATAAGTATTTAAACTTTACAGCGTGACGCGGGCGAGAGCAGGAAGAAAGGGAGAAAGTCCCACCCCTCGCTTCTGAAAGGTTCAGACAGCAGCCAACTGACTGTTAATTAAACAACTTTTCTGTCTGTCTTTTTCTGCCCTGCTGAAAGATGACAGCTCTCCTTCTCAGCATGGGGCCTGGAGAGTAACGATGCTGCATTTGCTTGGTGGACGGCAGCGTTTCATGTGACATCCTCCTATGAGACTGCATCCTACATTGATTGATAAGGAAAGCACTGATATGCATCTATCTATAAAATATATGTAGAAAAGTTACTTCTTGTTCTCCCGACAGGTCACATGGGATCCCAAGTCTTAGGTTATCACTAAAAAACCAAAGCGAGTCTGAGGCTTCATAGCTCCATATCTGTTAAACGGCAACAACCACGTAGGAAAATGGTCCTGAGCAGCGAGGAGGAGGGCAGGGGAGCAGAAGCGATGGCTGGGTGGGGACTCTGCCATGACTGCATACTTTAAGGAACCAAATATCTGACCCACAGGACACAGGCAGCGCCCTCAGCCGCCACCTTAGCTGCCGTGGCCTGGAGAAACTCCTTCAGAGTTTTTTTAGGAAGGCCAGAGGAACGAAAATGCGGAGAGCTTTGCAGGTCATTTTGGGGAGCCTCACAGTTAGTAAAATAATGAGGAAGGTCAGATAAGGGTCACCGGGTCTCTGAAAGATGGACAGATTTAAGCTATTCTACTGAACAGGATAGAGGGAAAAAAGATAGTGAACAAGCATGACAGACTGCTGGAAATGGTAGAGTCATTGGGCAGGGGTGGTCTGAGTCAGCAGTCAAGTGACTGGTCTGTAGAGGAACACACACACACACACACCCAGTTACATCCAAGCCCTCATGATACACCTGCTTTGAACACTCATCCAAGTCACAAAAAATCCCAGGCTGAAATCTCATTTCTGCGAATGTACAGTGTAAATATTTATTTTTACCATTCACTGAACACTAAATCAATTAATATTTTCAACATCATCATCATCTTCATCAATAGTATCACCATAATAGTGGTCACCCTTAGAGTGGGTATAGGACATCACATGGTTAAACTGCAGGACTGGGTAGTGGAGGGGTGGTGTACGAATGTTAATGGAGGGGGCACAGGTAGGTGGGAGCAGCTTCTCTGAAGGAGAAAACGGCTTCAGTTAGGAGCACCTTCATGTCTGACAAAACAATTTTCTGTTTAATGAAAGACGACAAATATACAAATGAACGCATCTAGCCATGACGACAAACAGTAGCCTCAAAAATTATGACGACATTTAGTCATCGCTACCGTAACTTCAGTCCTAATAATCAGCATAACTTGCCATAACTTCACAGCAATGTGAGGATTTTATGCTATACAATCTGTCTGCAAACTAGACACCCATGCTACGTTAACTGAAGGCTAAAAGATGTCCTGTGATTTTCACAGAGCCATGGGATGGAGAGAGTTTGAGAATGTCAGCCTAGAAGACCGGCGGGAGTTTGACTGTAATAAAAGAGGTTGCCTTCTGCCAGGCTCAGCAGCGACTTGACACCATTGTCCGTTTCAGTGTCAAACACTTCAGCTTAAAACAGTGTATGCTGGTTAGTCACTGTCCCTACCTGGTGTAGGAGGATAGTCAACCTACTTTCAAAAGTCATGGAAAGCTGATGTAGTACAAAAAGAAAGAAAAAAAAATCTTAAGATTACTATAAATAACTATATTTTTCTTTTTTTTTCCTGTGGCCAGCCTGGATGCCAGCACAAGTTAATTTGCATTAGTTCTTGTGAGTCACTGGCTGTTCACAGAGATGGTGATCAGAAGGTGAGAACTTCTTGTCTGTCAAAAGTGAGATGATGGAATCGACACCATGATCAGAGAGGTAACCTCAAAAATAATCCAAGGGTCCCCCCGTGACAGAGAGCTAAACTCAGAACTAAAATGTTTAATGGTTTACCATCACTAATACAGCACTTGAACCAAGGACACTTCTGTAAACAGGAGAGCCGAGTCTTTGATGTTACGGTCACAAAATGCTCACAATTCCTTCCTAGGTCTGCACTGCTTACTCCAGACCACAGGCCAGTCTAAACCAATTACCAGACAGTTTTTACTCATTGGAGCTCAGACCAGACCAGCCGAAGATCAGGCCAGACTGAAGACTAAAACAGGTTAGCGGATTAAAAAAACCCAACAAGTTATGCCAAATAATCATAATTATAATAGTAATAATATTGTAATGTCATCTCATAACACTGCACCAAGCCTCCAGTCCCATAACAAGTCCCCTCAATGATTATTTATCCTTTACCACATGAAAAAATATGTGCTTTATCATACAGTGCATATTTTAACATCATATCTGCATCCATGGATAGTACATGATCTATGTATATTAGATTATACATAAAGACTTTTCAGTAAGGCGAGTCTCCAAATCCTGGAGTCAGTGCCTCACTGGGCCACATGTCAGCAACCATAGCAGCTCTCCTCTCTCATCTTGCTCATAAACCATACATTAACATTATTTAAATCTCATTTAACATGTTGGGCCGCTTAAACCTCCACAAACACACGGACAGAAACCTAAGAGCACATCGGTTTCCCTCGGCTTCATCGAAGGTGGCCTTGTAAGGAACCGGTGCGAGGTATGGTCAGGTCGTTATACAGTACTGAAGTCAACATGGAAACGATACTCAGTGCCGTGCCGAAGCGCACAGAGGCTGGGCCAGCAGGAGGCGCTCTAAGCGTCATGTGAGATAAAGGGTTTGAAGTGAAAGCCGGCGTAACTGCAATTTTTTTGTTTTTTTTTGCTGTGGTTCCAGAGACAGACAGGCGCTGCTGTTAAGCGCTGCCCCACTGCCCCCACCCATCCTGGCATCCGACAGACAGCCCGGGGAACCTGGGGGCTGCCGGCATGTTCACAGTATGGCTGGCCAACTCACAGGGAGTGTGTGCATGTGTGTGTTTGTGTGTGTGGGGGGGGGGTACATTGTAATTTAAATGCAACACAATAAATAACACAAGGACAGGTAGCAGCATGGTGTTTCCCCTCCCACTTCTGCTCTGTGGCCTGGCCAGTCTCCCGCAGCCTGGGGGGTGGGGGGGGGCAGTTGGCACAGAAGGGCAAGAAAACAAAAAATGGCTTCCATCGGTATCAACTATCCATATGTATATTTTGTGTCGATTTATAAAAAAAATAAAAAAATATCAAAATAAATAAACATATAACTTATAACATTAAAAAACAAGATTTGGCAACGTTGAGTTCCTTGAAGTTCTGACGCCTTCTGACTTTACAGGTAAGAAATTATGATGAATGTGCCTCCCTTGGTCTGCAAGGCATAAAGACACACAGACACACATACACAATCAGGAATACTGTTATTAATCTTTCATCTACATCACCTAAATGAACTCCTATTATATAGTAAAAGTATGTGACCATGCTCCGCCTCTTGCTCTCCCTGGCCCCACCCCTTTCCCCTCTATTCTTTAGGGATGCCCCGCCTCCCCAGCCATGCTCATTTCTCATTGGCTGTAGTGTGCGTACATTAGGCGAGTTGAGCTGGTAGAAGGCGGAGCTTTGTAAGGGGGTGACAGAGCATGCGTTTGAGGGCAGAGAGGGGAGCAGCCATCCAAAAGGCAAAGAGGGGAGGGCCAGGCACCACAGAGGGTGGAAGCGCACAGCCACGACCCCCGCGGCAAGGTTAAAGTGGATCAGGCTGGGGAAAACACAGTGAGGGCGTCACCGTTTAAAACATCCACATGGTGGCAAATACTTAGCAGCCGACACACAGATCGGAGAGAAGTTCACGACCCAGCTGATGTATCTGAAGGTGTGTCTTCGGAGCAGAGGGTCTGAGAGAGTCACATGGATCTCCTGGACAGAATTCGGTGTGTGTCTCATACTGGTGTAGCAGGTTTGTGGAAGGGAGTTTTAGTCCTCGGCGACTGCTCCATGCTGACCGTGTCCATAATGCTCGCAGTTCACAGAAGGGTTTGGCACAGCTCATGATGGGGGATGGGTGCGTGTGTGTGTGTGTGTGTGTGTGTGTGTGTGTGCGCGCGCGTCTTGGTTGTCGGTAGAATATGACCCTGTACCACCCCCTCAGTGATCCAGGGCCTCTGGACATGCCATGTCGACCTCGCCAGCCCTCTCCTCGCCCTCACTGTCGGTGCCCCCTTCGCTGTCCAGGCGGGGCGAGGGGTGGCAGGGTGTGGAAGAGAGGCTGGCATACAGCGTCTTGGCTGGCAGGAGCTCTTCCTCCCAGCTCAAAAAGTCACCTTCCACTGAGGCGGGGCTTGCTAGGGACAGGTCCTGGAGGCCCCCTCCTCCTGCGCTCTGGAATCGGTGGGGCTGGCCACGCAACTGCCTGACCTGAGTTCAAAAGAGATAATATGAATATAGTTTCAGTGATGGTGGAGAGAGACTTTGGAACCATCCATTCATCCTCTTCTAACCGGTTCTCGGTCAGGGCTGCAAGGGCCCCTGCACTCTATAGCATCTTAAACATGTATGTAAAACGATTTATGTGTTTATAATGATTAGAGCAAAACACATGTCTGTGGTCTCTCGAAAGCGCTCCAAATCTGCAGCACAGCAGGCTACTCTGCAGCCACAGCTCCATGACCTATTTCCACACAGATGGCACAGTGGTCGGACCCATCAGCAAAGCAGAACAGAGAAGGTGGGGGGGGGGGGGCAGACTGCCAGGGCATGTGAGGTGGAAAGGGGATGTATGTCAGTGTGTGTTAGCGTGTGGCACAGTGTGATGGAGGGCGGCCGTGCGCTGCCGGGGCGAGCAGCCCGGCCGGATCGGCCTGCTCAGTCTGGGGAAGATGCGAGGGACAGATAAACTGCAGCAGAAAAATCAGAGACGCTGTGGTTGTGGTTTCTGCTCGCCGGCTGCAGTTCAGATTTCGTCTGTCTGAGTCTGAGGGGCTTTTCTGGCACGATCAGTGAAGAAAAAAAGAAAGAAAAAAAAAAACACACCCCCCCCGTTCCAGTTAGTAAGCGGGGGGGCAGAGCCACCGACGGAAGCGGCCCTCTCCTGGCGTATGGGGAGCCACCGCTTCTGTGTGCAGCCCCGCTGCCCCTTCCTGGGGCACGGCTAAGCCCCCCCCCCAGCCCGGCCTCCTCCCTGCCTTCGCGTGACACCGCCCGTCCGCCATTTCCCCCGGTACGTCAGCTGCGGGTTCCAGCGTGACTCAGGCCGTAAATCTGAGAGTGCCTGGGAGACCAGGTCACTGATCTTTCCCTTCAGCAGCAGGCGGATGGTGGATAGGGCAGAGTGGGGGGGGGGGGGGGGGGGCCCACCAGTGGTTAACCAGGGGAAAACACAGAATGACTGGGATCCACATTGCACACGCCCACACTTTCCAGGTTCTGCAGCCCCCAGTGTAAAATGAATAATACCACACGCACACG
>JAODKN010000093.1:7548399-7558992 GCA_026774425.1 Petrocephalus zakoni
CATCAGGTGGATTACAGTCTGTCAGCACAAAGTCAGGTAAGATTACACTAGTGTATTTTTTGCCCAGTGTTGAGTGATCTTAGTATTATTGGCAGCACAATTCATATTTGTTGTTAATTAAACTGTCAACCTGCATTACAGTGCATGATTTTAGGTTAACCTCTCCAATGTGAGCCTTACATACAAATAAGCAGCACATAGATTCCAGCTGCTCGCCACCTTCTACTACAGCGTGGAGTCAGTGCCTCTTCCCTCAGCATCCCCCCAACCCCAGCATGTTCCTCAACCTCCACACCGTTCGCAGATAAAAAGGCATGATTTTCCTCTCAGAATTTGCCCATCTGTGTACCTTCTGTGGTCACCCTGTCACAGGTTACCCATCCGGTAGCTACCGTTGCTCAGAAACGAGGCAGGTGCTTCTAGCCCTATGAGCTCCGCCCTGTCTGATGCACACATGCTGTACTTAGAGCCATCAGTCACCGGCTGCACAGATGTGCTCGGCCCTCCAGGTCCTGGGGCTCTGTCTTACGGCTGGAGGATAGTGAGCTGGGTCAGAGGATTCGCTTAGCAACGCGAATGGCCACAAGGGGGACTCACACCTATGTTAAAATAAAAAAAATAAATACAGATAAAATAAAAAAACACTGTTATTAGCTATGAAACTAATGCAATTTCAATCTGTTGCTGTTAGACTATAATAGAGTAACACCTGATATTTACAAGCAATGTTATAATGTTGAAAAAATGTTAAAATTCAAGGTAAATTACAACATTTACTCCAGATTTACTTGGTGTAGACTTTCGCATTAATTAGCGAACCATTACATCTGATTCTCAGCTATGTGGCTAGTGTTATTCTCTGGTTCCGACATTTTCAAAGCTGAGTTTATCAAATTATTTATTGAATCTACTGGGGTTGCTGAATTTTGTGTATATGAAATTCTGTGATACAAAGATTACAAATTAATTTCCCTGAATAAATACTAACAGCCCTTATCATAAATATGCACGATTCATTAACTAAACAAAAAAAAACTACCTCAAAAATCAAATGTGACCAAATCAAAGAAGAAATGCACCTTCACAATCATATAACACGACAGAAATATAACCGCAGCTTCGACCCCATTGCTGACTTTTATGCAATCAAACAGATTGAAATCACAGAACCCCGTACTTTTACCAGTGCATTAATCTTTTTACGTGCAACATCTTTACACAGCCAGACGTTCTCACTTAAGATCCTGCTGAATCTGTGAAATGTTCTGATATATATATATATATATATATATATATTTTTTAAATATGCACATCAGGTGCTGTCTTTAGGATCTGAACAAAAATCATTCGGCTTCAGATCTAGTTCAGTCTACTTCCATCAGCTGATTAAATACAGGATGATTGTCAAATCAGTAAGGGCTACCCCTTGTATACTATACACGCCATTGCTATAAACTATTACTATAAAAATGCCCGTACCGTACTACACTACAGTCGGCTACTTCGATAAGCCAAGCTATGTCGTCAGTTCTACTTCCGAGCGGGTAAGGTAAGGCCCACCTACTTCTTCGACGTTGTTCTTTTGATTGGCATTTCAAAAGACCAGTCACAACAAGGATAAAGAATCTTCGTAAGGATTGGCTTCCAAATTAGCCAATGGGAGCAGTAAATATGCTGAGGCGGCAGCCCCGGAAACTAGTATAAACTTGAGGCCTGCCCATGTGGGTTGTAGCATTGTCGGAGCAGATTTGAATCGTCCCTGGAAGGTAAGGGCAATCAAATGAAAAATATATGCTGGCCTGATGCGAAGTTGGGAATTAGTTATAGACTCATTCCAAACGATTATGTGTATTCGTTCTAAAGTGAAGTTTTCCGTTGTGTCGATTGGGTGAAATTGAATAAATCGTACGTTTACATGGAAAGTGGGGTTTGGCTAATATGCTAAATGCTATGTTCATAGAATGGTTGTCCGGGTCTTATTTGATCTAATCCTTAAACACACAAATTTATAGTTTTAATAGTATGTATTTTCTGCAGGCAAACTGTTTTAATTGCTGCCTTGAAACGGTTGGTTCGTGTGATCGATTGTAATATTCAACATTGTAATGCGGAGCCGAACTTTGAATTAACTGACGCAGGATCTTTTGTTGGTATGAGTGAGCTAACGCTTATGCCAGCCGGCATGGTCGCAAGTGTCACCGCTTGAACCTTTTTACGTTCATTACTTCACCGAAATGATTGTTATACTAACATGGATGCTATGGAAGCATTGTCGAGTCTATCACAGAATAGCCCGACGACTGCTAATGTGTGAATTTGCCCTCTTCCGCCAAGGCAGGCTGGACGCATTGTGGCCTACTCTGCTTGCCTACCGGTGTCTGGAGCCCTTCTCGTGGCGATCTAACCGGAATGGCAAATCCTCACAAAGCCTTTCCGCGAGCCGATTAGGGCCTTTACAATTCGATTCGAAATTTGGTGCTGGACTTACTTACATCTACAGTTAATGATCCTACCCTAATAGCACAGTATAACCCATGCCATTAGCTATACTGCGTTCGTTTTTTGTGTGTTCAACTAGTACGTATCACTGCATCCTGCCGGGGCATTTTGCTGTTGGTGGCCAATAGATGCTTTGTTGAAGCATTAGTGAAGTATTATAATAAAGGCGCCGTAAATGTGTAGGAGTGGAATTCCACGTAAGTCGTCCAACACGTTTATGCACACAATAAATATCTGACTTTGCAAAATCCCTCCAATTCGTGACTCAACCATCCTGTGTTATTGTAGTGCTTACATTTGAACCATTACTTCATGTTTGTGTTTGCCCTTTTAAAGAAGCCAGTAGGCGTTTACAATTGATGATCCTGTCATGTGGGACTAATTTTTGGATTTCTAGGCCATGTGGGGAAAAGGTGGTTACCTGCAGCGTTTTCTTTTCTACCCTTCCAATAGCATGGCCGAGAACGATGTTGACAACGAGCTCTTGGACTATGAGGAGGACGAGGAGCCGCAGGCAGCCCCAGAGAGTGCAGCGCCCGCAGGGAAGAAGGAGGTGAAAGGCTCCTATGTCTCCATCCACAGCTCCGGCTTCCGGGACTTCCTGCTCAAGCCGGAGCTGCTGCGTGCCATCGTGGACTGTGGCTTTGAGCATCCCTCTGAAGGTATTGCTCCTGTAGCTCAAGCATGGAATTCTGCTCACAAAGGACGTGGGTTCCAATCCCTGAGAGCACACACACACAATAAATAAATATATAAAGCCTGTAACCCTTCCCACTACTGTAAGTTCTTTTGGAAAGATGTATGTAAAGGGTGGGGGTGGAGCAGCAGAATGCAGGGCTTGTTGTTATACAGGTTTAAGCTCCTGTTGCTCTCTTCCTGGGCTTAAATGGTTGTGGGAGGTGTGGTCTCTTGTTGAATGATGCAGCCTCCTAACCTTATGAACTGATTAATTTTTCAGTCCAGCACGAGTGCATTCCTCAGGCCATCTTGGGCATGGACATCCTGTGCCAGGCCAAGTCCGGCATGGGCAAGACGGCCGTGTTTGTGCTGGCCACCCTGCAGCAGATTGAGCCGGTGGATGGCCAGGTGAGTGTCTGTTCATTAGACGGGTGTTTCCCAACCCAGTCCTCGGGGAACACTGGACAGTCCTCATTTTTGCTTCCTCTCAGCGCACCTGTACCAGGTATTCGATTTTCCCGATTGGCTGGGAGCTGGGAGGGAGCAAAAACATGGGCTGTCCGGGGTTACCCGAGGACTGGCTTGGGAAACGGTGCATTAGACTGTCACTGTGTTGGTGAAACAGTCTCACCAGTCAAATTGTGTTCCATATCTGGCCAAAGTTCGTTGTGCACTGTTGGTGAACATTTAGTGGTTGCTCAAAGCAAGTAACAATTTCTAGCTACATTACCACAGGGTCTGGATCGGAGCAAAATCGGACCTAATTCTGAATGTCACAAAGCCAGCTTCTTTATGAGGATTGTCGTAGGACTTTGAGCAACCTCTAGATTTCTCCCAAACTGCTTTCGATTATTAACCATCAGTTATCTACATGACATCAAAGATATTCAGACTTGTGGAGCCAGGTTGTGGCCCATGCTAGGGTAGTGGGCTGTATGACTGATTCATTGGTTTCTTGTATTGTATCTTTTTAGCACCTTGTGATTTTTATCTCACCTGAGCTTCCCAGACAGGTTAAATAGCAGATGTCTTTGTATGTGGTCTGAACTGCCTGGTGGTAGTAGGGGAAATGGGCATAGTAAGGGACACATGGCAATTTTAATGTGGTCTTTGTGAGACCTGGTTATTGACACTTATGATGTGCTGTCCTGACGTTTGATGATCCGAGGGCCTTTGAATAAATGGTGTGTTTTTTGTTGGTCCCTCAATCTGGACTATGTGACTCAAGGCTGATTCATACTTCAGTGTAGAATCTACACTGTCCTGATGCCTATGGTTACATTTCTCAGCAGGTGCGTGTCAGGCTACAATGTAGGCTACGTGGCTACATACGGCATGGTCAACCAGAAGTGTAAATCGGTCTTCAGTCCATTTATTCTTGTGATCTGTAAAGTATGCTTGTTGTGTGGCGTGAGGAGAGAGGCCATGGGTTGTCTTATAGGAATGTATGGTTTTGGAAAATGGATGAGTTGATCCATGTCGGTACAGTTTCTCCTTCATACTGCATGACATTAAAAATTTTTTTTTCTGCATTTGACTACTCAAATATACTGAAATGATTACGAATCAAGTGTCATGAGTTTTGTAATTATAGGTTGACGGCCAGACAGTCTGGTTCCTATTAGTCTTTAGTGACATGCACCCAGTGTACTTTACGCGCGGCAGGAATGTTAATGCTGACTGGACTATGCAAGTTTATTTAGGTTCCTTGTGATTGTACATTCCCCTCTTTCTGTGGCATGATCTTCCTCCTTACACGATTCCACGCTCCCCACAGGTCTCTGTGCTGGTGATGTGCCACACGCGCGAGCTGGCCTTCCAGATCAGCAAGGAATATGAGCGATTCTCAAAGTACATGCCCACGGTCAAGGTGGCAGTCTTTTTTGGCGGGTTGTCGATCAAGAAGGATGAGGAGGTCTTGAAGAAGAACTGCCCCCATATTGTGGTGGGCACGCCAGGCCGCATCCTCGCCCTCATCCGTAACAAGACGCTCAACCTGAAGAACGTCAAGCACTTTGTCCTGGACGAGTGCGACAAGATGCTGGAGCAGCTAGGTGAGTTTGCCCTTTGCGAGAATTTTTTTTTTATTTATTTATTTTTTTTGGTAGCTCCAGTGTTCAATTCTGTGTGCCCCAGGAGCTCATTTTATTTATTTAATTTCTTTTTTTTATTTTATTTTTTTTTTTTTATTCCATTCCACCCCTCAGACATGAGACGTGATGTTCAGGACATCTTCAGGCTGACGCCCCATGAAAAACAGTGCATGATGTTCAGCGCCACCCTCAGCAAGGAGATTCGACCCGTCTGCCGCAAGTTTATGCAAGATGTGAGTCTTTTTATTTCACCTGGTGTGATAATATGGCCTCTACAGAGCAAAGAATTAACAGAAACGCACTTGCTGTCAAAAATTGAATGAGTTTTGATGCAGAGGCTGTGCGTCTTTTGGTCTTGTAAATGATGCCAAGTTGACTCGTCTCCCCTTAAGCCCATGGAGGTGTTTGTGGATGATGAGACCAAGCTGACCCTCCATGGTCTACAGCAGTACTATTGTAAGCTGAAGGACAGTGAGAAGAACCGCAAGCTCTTCGACCTGCTCGACGTGTTGGAGTTCAATCAGGTACCCGAGTGATCAGCCTCCCTGGCCCTGCGGTTGACCGGTTGGGAGGCGTTGTGACACGAATGGCACAGATGGGTCAAATATCATCCTATAGACACCATTCTTTTTGGGTTGCGTGTAGCATGTTTATGAGGTGACCTTTTGGGGTTTTAATAAGGTGCAATTGGCGGGGCTAAAATTCTGTTGTTGCTATTTGTGGGTCTGCTGTTTTTAGTTGCCTTTTATAAATGGCGCAGTTAGTATAATTGGTGGTTAAGCCTGGGGAATGAGCTGGCTTCTAGAAATCGCTGTTCTGCTGAAAGGAGAAGCATTATGGCTAGGCGTGAGCCATGGTGCTCGCAGTCTGCGTTTTGTGATTTGAGAGGCAGGGCGCGCTGTTGGCAGACGGTGCTTCTGGTTAGGTCGTCCTTCACTGTGGTGTTAAATAAACATGGCAGGCATGTGGAGGTGCGCCTAGTTCCCACTGTGAGAACTTCTGCTCCTGACTGAGTTGGACGGGAGAGTGGATGTGCAGTCCAAGGTGTTAATTACACGGTCCTGGTATGGTGTCATTAAGGAAATGGTTTCGCATGTCTGTAGAGGAGATGCCAGTAGATGGGTATCCAGTGACTCCAAGTCAGTCATTGTCATAAAACAGGCATCCTTGGGAACCATTAGTCCCTCTCTTGCTCTATCTCCAGTGTCCTTGAATTGATAGAATAATATTCTAATGGAATGTCTGACATTTCCTGAAGGGAGGTTTTAGGAGCTTGTCTTAGATTTGCCTGGATGTCTTTTTAATAGTATGGATTGAAAATTGTTGGAAGAATTGTCACTTTCCAGCAGAGCAGAACCAGGAGGCCAGTCTTTGGCCTAGCCTTAACTCCTACCCAGTGTTGCATGCAAAATATTCAACATGGCCGACATTGGCACGACATTCCGTAATGGCAGCGGCCGCCCATCCCCAGGTGGTGATCTTTGTGAAGTCGGTGCAGCGGTGCGTGGCGCTCTCCCAGCTGCTGGTGGAGCAGAACTTCCCTGCCATCGCGATCCACAGGGGCATGGCCCAGGAGGAGAGGTGAGTTGGCACCGTTATTAGGACGGCTGTTCCCCTGCTGAGTGAACGTCAGGCTCCAAGAATGTGTTGACCTTAAGCGTTTCGCAGATGTGGAACATAACGTTCTGCTCGTTTCTACCTTTTTTTTTAAAAAAAGGTTATCCCGGTACCAGCAGTTCAAGGACTTCCAGAGGCGCATCCTGGTGGCGACCAACTTGTTCGGAAGAGGGATGGACATCGAACGAGTCAACATTGTATTCAATTATGATATGCCTGAGGACTCCGATACCTACTTGCACAGGGTGAAGTGGTCCTGGACTCCCTGAGCTGCATTTTTTTTTTTTGCAGCCTTGGGCACAATGACCAGTAATTGACCAGGGTATATCTTCTCTGCCAAAACAGGTCGCCCGTGCTGGCAGGTTTGGGACAAAGGGGCTGGCTGTGACCTTCGTCTCTGATGAGAATGACGCCAAGACTCTTAATGAGGTGCAGGATCGATTTGAGGTCAACGTGGCGGAGTTGCCAGACGAGATTGACATCTCCACCTACAGTAAGTCCGGCTAAATCTTCATTTTCATTCAACATTCTCTAGTTTCTCTGGGAGCTAGAAATTAGCCTGACACCTAATTTAGATAGAAACTCTTGATGCCTTGTTCAAAAGGATTAAAATTGGACATTTTAAGGGTGACTGACTTGTAGTGCTTCGATCTTCTGTTTTTTTTCTTTAATTTCTTTGCTTGGTATTAGAATTGCATGGATGATATGTTCATTGGGTGTGACGCAGATTTGTTGATTTCAGGAGACCTAATACAGCTTCTCTCTGTTCTCCTTGCAGTTGAACAGTCCAGATAAATTCTCCGGACCACCAGAGTCCCCCTCCCTCCTCCCCCCACCCTAATTTTTATTTTGTGTTTTTGTTTTAATGTGGAGGGTAGGTGGTGGTGTTGAAGGTGCTATACCTTTATTTTAATGCCCCCAGTACCCCCTGATCATTACTCTGGCAAGTGTAATTTGTTTATTGTATCGCTGGGGATGTCCAGCTTTTAATTTTCCTTGTTAATTGTGGTTTTTGTTTTTTTTTTGGTTAAAGAAATTAAAACTTTTTATACAATGTCAGTTCACTGTATTTGTTGCAAGAGCTTCTTCATAAGATGGGGGACCCTCTTGTATTAAAGTGTCACAGTTTTAATTTGCTCCCTTCGTGACGTGTGGTGACTATGCTTTGGCTTGATACTGGCACTTTCTAATATTCGGAGTCCGATGCAAAGAAATGGCCCCCGAAAGCCACAGTGAATAGTGTAGCTTGTGACTTGGGTTGGACATTTAGCGTAGGCCCTGGACGGGTGATGACTTGAGTGAAACAGGATTTTGAAAGCTTGCCCAAACTAGTGGATTCTTCATTTGAAATGGGAGTTGGCTCAGACTGTCAGAAGAGGGTACTGAGGTACCTTCGGCTGGGTTTTCCCTTGGGACCGGAGCCCAGTTCTGTCTGCGTGAATTATGGTGTGGAGGCAGGGGGGGGATAGGGTGACATTTGAAACCCTCTGTCATGCCCCTGCTTAAACTTGAGTATGATTTCCATACCTAAACTTGTGCTGAGGAGAGGCACTGTTTCATTTGTAAACCCTCTGATGTGCATTAATGTCACAGATGTGATTCTGGGCAGGTGGGGTTAGGGTGGACATATCATAAAAATGATGACGCCATTGCTATGCTCATAGGGGTGGGGCAGAGAATAAAAAGGGATTAACCAAGCTGTGTATAAATGAGCATTTCGGGAAGGTCATTTTCAATACGACTCTACTTGAGAACATTGCACAAAATCAGTCAGCTTTTTTAATTCATGCAGTGTGGCCTTTATAGAGTGACTAGCTATGTGTCAGCTGCAAAATCATTGAAATACACAGATGGGGAAATTGCATGTAGGTGTTTTAGATCATCTACAGAGATGTTAACACAAAAGCAGAGCTACCCAAAAAAATGCAGGAACACACAATTGCATATGGATAAAACATTAGTGCAATGGCTGTATTGTGCAGAGACGCACGGCCGGATAAACAGAAAAACATTTGCTCCAACTGCCCGTTGGGCATGCGAGAGAGAGCCTCCAACTAAAGCAACCTTACCTGCTGCATCAGGGCAGCAGCTTTTTTTTTTTTTAAAGCTTTTAAGGATCTATACAATTACAACAAGACACCTTACAGAACCAAAAAAAAATCAATGATCAAAAGGCAGAATTTTAAAAAGCTCTAGATGAAAAATACAATCACTTGGAAGAACGTGAAACTGTAATAACCGATACCCCCGGCCCCTAGAGTAAAACCAAACACTGATCAGGAGTGATCCCTCAGGGTCTACTCCGTGTAGAGAGGAACTTGTGCATCCAGAGAACTTGGGTCTGGACCCTACACCCATCCCCAATAATACTCAGAATGGTCCAATCCACCCAGCAGTAACAGACTATACCCCTCCTTTCTCAGTTTGGCTTGGTTTTTGCAGCTCAGTGGATTCTTGGCTCTCCCAGAACAAATTACTGAGGCCTAACTGGCAACTTGGCCAAGGGGTAACAATCCAAGCTTGGCTTCAAGCTTACCGCACTATAATTGGTAAACGTTTCTCAGCTTGTATCCAACTGGCCAAACGATGAGGGCCTTGCATATGGAGACCACCAATGAGCCGTTGCAGATTCACATACGCAACTCCTGTCCATAGTACCGCCGATGGTTTCTCTCAGAAACTAGGGTAATTTTGTGGCCTGTCGCCCACCTTTTCTGCTTGATGTCAAGTTGACGCCAAAGCGTAAATAGTGCAAGACATCTCAGTCAGAGTGGCAGGTTTTCCCTCCGTAATATTTCTGATTTTCTCAACCTGTTCAGGCTTGTCAGTTATTGCTTTCAATCGATGTTTACTTTTATCCTAGTCTATTAACGGTGGAAGGCCCAGATGTCCACATCGGTCTTCGGTTCACACCAGACAGATCAGGGCCAGCCATGTGAGCCACTGTCTGCTTTATGAACTTCCAGAAAATGTTCCAGGTCAACTCCTATCGTCCACGTTTGGACCAAGATGGCCCTCAGATCTGACAACTGGCACGTCTGCAAATCCAGTCAACTGTGGGATAATCACCGTGACCAGATTTTTGTCCAAACACGACAGAGAAATAGGCCTTACCCATCTCTTCTGTCAAATGAGTTTCCACAAATGATTCATTCCGGACCTATAGAAATGCATTTTTTCTACAACAAAGTCAACTGTCATAGCCCATCACGAGTCGTGACAGTTCTAAGGTGGGACGGACCTCCAAGCCTGGTCCCCACTCTGCAGAAGCGGTCCGACTACAGCTACTCTAGCCTGCGGGTGGCGCTAGTCAGCGAAGTTGTGCGTGTCCCCATGGAGCCAGTGCCGTGGCGCCATCGCGGCCTCGTTTAGGGGCTCGCACGCCACGCCGCACTTGCAGGAGCGGATGAACATGACCGCCTTCTGGAAGCGCTCACCGTCGGGGCACAGGAAGAGCACGGTAGCGGTACGCGAGCGCCGCGGGGAGCAGCAGTGGCCGTCCACGCACGTGCCGCAGTAGTTGGGCTGGAAGCGGCGGGCAGAACGGCAGCCGGTGTACGACAGGCGCAGCGGCTCTGGCGGCTTCTGCGTGCGGGAGCACTTCCTCCCCTTCTGCAGAGAGAGGAGGAGGAGGGAGAAAGGTGAGAGAGGGCACTCGGGATGCAGACCCAGTGACACTGCCCTTAGCAGGCTAGCCTCACTGCGC
>JAODKN010000093.1:7580393-7609088 GCA_026774425.1 Petrocephalus zakoni
GCTGGACGCAGTTCCCGGCGGTGGTCCCGCCTCTCCGTCTCACGGATGGGACGAGGAAATTTACGGCGGGGTCGTTTTTAAAACCCCCCCCCCCCCCCCCCCCCCCAAACATTCTTCAGTAACCATGACAGACGCAGACAAGTTCCTGTATGTGGACCGTAACCTGATCAACAATCCCTTGGCACAAGCCGACTGGGCCTCCAAGAAGCTGGTATGGGTCCCCTCGGAGCGCCTGGGCTTCGAGGCCGGCTCCCTGAAGGAGGAGAGCGGGGAGGAGTGCCTGGTCGAGCTGGTCGACTCCGGCAAGAAGGTCAAGGTCAGCAAGGATGACATCCAGAAGATGAACCCTCCCAAGTTCAGCAAGGTGGAGGACATGGCGGAACTGACCTGCCTGAACGAGGCCTCCGTGCTCCACAACCTCAAGGAGAGATACTACTCTGGCCTCATCTATGTGAGTTGTAGCTCTGGCGGTTGCATTTCACAGGCGCGAGAGGGGAACTAGTAAACTAGGGGAACTAGTAAACCAGTTAGAAAATCCAGCAGTATCTGGTATGTAATGATTATATTGAAGTATCTTGAAATGGTAGTCGATGCTAATTTGTTAAATTTTAATACTGTAAATATAAATGGTATTTAAATTCTCTAACTACTTTGGAGGATGTGGAACAAATGGATCATAGGGAATAATGTTTGAATGACTGGGTCATTCTTGGAACTACTTGGCCCTGAACAAATGACTATAATCAGATCATGTAAACGCAACTGGCTGCTATCGGTGAGTCGGAAGCTTAATTTACAAGGTTAAAAACGGACATGAGGAAAATGAGTGGCAGATGGCACACGAGGCAAGGCACAATGGGAGGAAGCGGGGATTGATTGGGACGGAAGAGGAAGCGTTTTGGAGACCATTCCGTCAGGCTTGGGCGGGTGGGGGACTCAACAGCTGTAGGTGACAGGCTGTAAACGTGGGTAATGGTTTATGTTAAAAATGCACACAACCTTTTTTCGGCTATTTAGGTTTTTGACGTACACAAGGCAGGAACTGCTTGGGAGATTCTGTTGTTTGAGACCATATTAAACCATCTCTAATATATGTGGACGGCATGTGTCAGACTTCTCGGAGGTCATCAGCACAAGCAATGCAAGCTTCTCAGCAGCTCTCTGAATAGCTCTAAATGTTTAGTGTGTCTTGATTTTTAATGCCAATGCTCTGCTCTTCCAGACCTACTCTGGACTGTTTTGTGTGGTGATCAACCCCTACAAGAACTTGCCCATCTACTCCGAGGAGATAGTCGAGATGTACAAGGGCAAGAAGAGGCACGAGATTCCCCCCCACATCTATGCCATCACCGATACGGCCTATCGCAGCATGATGCAGGGTAATGGTCCTGTTATGACACGTTCCGACCTGCAGTAGGCCTCCATATGGCTCTTATTCTTTCCCTCTCTGACAGATACTGGAAAGTGCAGCTTATAAAATACCCCTATTGCTTCGTGTGCAGATGCCATTGTTATCTCGATGTAGATCCATCCATATGCTCGCAGAAGACGTTGCATTAATCTCATTTTAATCTCACTTCATTATTTTCCTATCTTGATAATGCATAAAGTCTAACCTGTAATTCCTGCTGGAACAGTAAGGTGCTAAAAAATAGTTTTCTGAATATATGTATACAAATGAAAGGCACATCTTATCTTGTAACTGTCTGAAAAGCCTCAAGTTCTTGAGTGCTTAACTTACTGACAAATGTTTCACCGGTCATCCTAACAGTAGGGTACTGCCTTGCAGTTAAGGTTTCTCTGAAATTACTGTCTAAACGGGGTTTCATGTACTGTGCACGGTTTCTTGTATCAATCCAAATTGATACAGCGGCCAGCTTCTCAAACGATGCATCATGTGGCTGCAACTAAACATGTACAACATGCCGATGAATTCGAGAGGTTCACTTACGGATAGACTAAGCATCAGATTAGCTAATGCATGTGAGATCCTTAGTTTTTAACATGACTGTTATTTGCATAGATGGTGGCGGTTCTGGAATCTGAGAGATGGCTAATCACCAGTGATTTTGTGTACAATGTTGTCATTTGCGATGAACAAAACATTCAGTCAGTGGCATTTCTGAGACCAAAGCACATTAATTGGAGATCACAGGCAAACTGAAAGCTGACAGTGCAGTAAAATTATGATTGCTTCTCCGAACACAGCATGTCTACCTTTTTTGAAGTGGTTTCAGAGACAACACTGAGTCCTAACCAGTACTAGCTATATGTACCTAATAATAAAACTCTGCTCAATGGCCAGTATTAACCTTGATGTTCTTTTCCCCTAGACCGTGAGGACCAGTCCATTCTCTGCACGTGAGTAGTCGACTCCAAATTGGACTTGGCAAGTTGTTCTGACTGAGCTCGCACCAGTAATGACACACTGAGTTTGTCAAGTTGGACGGTTTTCTTGCATCTCGCCCCGGTTACTTTGCCCCTCCTTGTATTTCTAGTCACTAGTGTTTTACTTTTTGTTTTGCTTATCTATCTAAGCGGGGAGTCTGGAGCAGGGAAGACTGAAAACACCAAGAAGGTGATTCAGTATTTGGCTCACGTGGCCTCGTCCTTCAAGGTCAAAAAGGACCCGGTTAGTCCCTCCGGCCGACTTAGTTCGCTTTCGCTTTCTCGGGTCTTACTACTTGCTCTCGCCTGCTTTCATGCTTTTTTTTTTTTTTTTCTTTTGTGAAATATTGTCGTTAAATTTTCCTTCCTTTTTTTTGCTGCTAATACTCAGCCGCTGTCCTGCCTTTGTAAGTTACTGTTTCTTCACGATCCCCTTAGAAGGCCAGACCTCTTTCCCAATTCTTCCTTCCAATGACGACTCGGAGCAAAACTGTATGCAGCGGGGGGGGATGTGGAGTATATTTGTGGGGGCAAATTCTGAAATGTTCTTTCTGAAAACATGGTGGCTTTTTTGCTTTTTCTCTGGAATTGGTAAAGGTGCATCTTAAGTCAAAAGGAAGTCCTGTCAAAGATGAATATGCAAGGTGTGTGTGTGCGTGCGTGTGTGCGTATGTGCGTGCGTGCGCCTTCATTTACATATTAGCCAGCTGATGCATCTAGGTTGTGGTCTGTCATGTGGTGTTGAGGTTGTAAGTGTTCCCATCTCTTCTCCTTCCCAGGGCAGCACAGTCCTGTCACATGTAAGTTACCGACAGCGCCCTGACTTCCTCTTATGCAGCTGAGACTCGCTGCATGCATCTGCTGTCCCTCCCCCCCCTCTGCTGTCCTCTGCCTCCATTGCGGGTTCAGAGTAATGAATCGCAATCAAAAAAACAATCAGACAAGAACAATATCTTATCATCCTTACTGTATTTTCTCAGGCTTGTGATTTAATGCAAATTCATTCAGTGCTGAGAGAATCACTCACTAGACTGTTTACCTGTTCTGTTTATTTGATTGATTAGTAAAGTGTGTGTGTGTGTGGTCTTCAGCTTGCTTTTGTGTTGATGCTGCCTGTCTGATCTGGGATATGCTTGGCGTGTTTCTGTGTTAACGGCATAAGGCTGCCTTTAGCCCTCGCACTGTATGGAGGAGAGTGGGCACATTGCTGTCTGAGTATGTAATGAGTGTAACATGACTGTCTGTTATAGTGAAGACTTGGGTTAACTGCACAAAGCGGAATTATTCGTTCGGTTAAAATGTTTTATTTTTTTGTGCTTTTAAAGTTTGTCTTGGATTTTCATTTAGTGAACACGATGTGGGCAGGGGTTTGTGGAGACCCCTATTGGAGTAATTGCCTAATGAAGCTGCAGCCATTGCTGTCACTGGTGCATAACTAAGTGCACGGTTTCTCAAAAAACATTAGCAGCTGAAATGCGTATAGAAAAGCCTAGTGACTCTCCACTTGAGCTGTCCTGGTCAGCCACAAGTGAACCGACTGAAGGTCACAATGTCTGGGTTAGTCGGTAGCAAAGTGGTCGGTCATACAAGCTCACGGAAAGGGACCTGATTAGCCAACCTGAATGGCAGCAAATCCCACCTGCAATGTTCCAACATCTAATGGAAAGCCCTCCTAGCAGAATGGAAGTTATACCAACAAACGGTAGACCAACGTCATATTAAGACCCTTCGGGTTCAGAATGAGATGTTGGAAAGCTTATGTCTGCATACTTCTGGCCATATAGTGCATGTACTACAAAATAAGACTCCTCGCCTTAGCAGCTTTAACATGTACATTGATTTTTGTCAACATGCTTGATG
The DNA here is from genome assembly GCA_026774425.1 of Petrocephalus zakoni. Lineage (NCBI taxonomy): Eukaryota > Metazoa > Chordata > Actinopteri > Osteoglossiformes > Mormyridae > Petrocephalus > Petrocephalus zakoni. The sequence continues at coordinate 7,584,642 of JAODKN010000093.1, forward strand.
AACCGACGACAAGAGTTTGGTCAGGACCAAAACCACAGTTGTCCGCGTGCTCATTGGCTCATTTTAATTGTCAATGTTGCTTTTAATAGGGCGAGCTGGAGAGGCAGCTGCTGCAGGCTAATCCAATCCTGGAGGCCTTTGGCAACGCCAAGACGGTCAAGAACGACAACTCGTCCCGATTCGTAAGAACGATTTAAGTCGGATGTGTGCAAGGTGCATTTTCTGCCATGAGAGAACGCATCTCGATGTTGGTGTCTGTCACAGGGGAAGTTCATCAGAATCAACTTTGATGTCAACGGATACATTGTGGGCGCCAACATAGAGACCTGTATCCTTCAGTAAATCATTGAGGAAAATGTATTGTGCATTGCTCTGTTTTGCACAGTAACATCCCGTTTTCAGTTCAGTATTTGGCCCTGTGCACAATCGCTGGCCTGCAGGAACCTGGTGGATTGTTTTGTCTATCAGCTTCTGTCCTTAGCCTGTTTCTTGTCAGACCTTCTTGAAAAGTCTCGTGCAGTTCGTCAGGCCAAGAATGAGCGCGCGTTCCACGTCTTCTACTACATGCTGACGGGGGCTGGAGACAAACTGCGTGGTAAGCACAAATCTGCCAAGTCTACAGCTCATAGTGCTCGAAATTTGTGTTAATTTAAGTCAGACCAAGGTGGTGGATACTATCCGTTTAAGGTGATATAGGTGTAGATATCTTAAGTACTTCACAACAAATTTGAACGCCACAATTTTCTGATACCTGGCTTAATTGACAATGGTCGACAGGTACCTGTGATTATCCTGAAATAGGTATAATATGAGTGCTGTGTTAAACCAGTTATATGACAAGTTTCAGGAATTAAAGTTGTTCAATATGTCATCTGAGGTGGCTATGTAACAGCCCTTTCAGGTCTTGCTATGCTGTCCAATATCTGTCTGATTTTCGAACCTTCCATCAGAGGAGCTGTGTCTGGAGAACTACAGCAACTACCGCTTCCTGTCAAATGGCAATGTGACCATCCCTGGCCAACAGGACAAGGACCTCTTCTTGGAAACCATGGAGGCCATGAAAATCATGAGCATTCCTGAGGACGAGCAGATTGGTAATGAGACGCTGTTCCTGTTGATCTGACCCTGGTGTGAAGGACCAGTGTGACTCCCCCCCCTACCCCCCACAGCGTCTAACCTTCTATATGAAAGTGAAATGTAATGCTTGTCCTGTTCCTGCCTGTCACAGGTATGCTGAAGGTGGTGTCTGCGGTTCTCCAGCTGGGGAACATGAGCTTCAAGAAGGAGCGCCAGTCAGACCAAGCAGCCCTGCCCGACAACACGGGTATGACGAACGGATGCTCACTGATCTTATAGAATGAACAAAGACCTATAAAGAAATGGTTCACCTGATGATGACTCTGTATCTCGCCGCAGCCTGATGCATATGGATTTGCTGGAGTATTCTGTTCCCCCAGGATATTGTTTTGCTCAGACTCGCCTTCCCGCTCTTCCCCCTCAGCTGCGCAGAAAGTGTGTCACCTGATGGGTATGAATGTGACGGACTTCACACGCGCCATCCTCTCCCCGCGAATCAAAGTGGGCCGGGACTATGTGCAGAAGGCACAGACGCAGGAGCAGGCCGAGTTTGCAGTGGAGGCTCTGGCCAAGGCCACCTATGAGCGCATGTTCCGCTGGCTGGTTATGCGCATCAACAAGGCTCTGGATAAGACCAAGCGCCAGGGAGCCTCCTTCATCGGCATTCTGGACATCGCTGGCTTTGAGATTTTTGAAGTAAGGAGAGACGCTTTCAGGACAGTACTTTATCCAAAATTAAACTGATCCTCAATGTCATGAATGTGCAACCTTGGAGTTCATCTCATCTTTGCATGTGTGCCATAACTGCTCTATTTTGTCCTTCCCTGTAGCTGAACTCCTTTGAGCAGCTGTGCATCAACTACACCAACGAGAAGCTGCAGCAGCTGTTCAACCACACCATGTTCATCCTGGAGCAGGAGGAGTACCAGCGGGAGGGCATCGAGTGGAGCTTCATCGACTTCGGCCTGGACCTGCAGCCCTGTATCGAACTGATCGAGAAGCCGGTGAGTCTTCTGTTATTTCGTCTTTGTTTCGTTTGGATCCTCACTCTGACAAAACTACTGACACTTTTCCCTGTTTATCCAACTTCCTCCAGGCAAATCCGCCAGGTATCTTAGCCCTGCTGGATGAGGAGTGCTGGTTCCCCAAAGCGACAGACAAGAGCTTTGTAGATAAGCTGGTGCAGGAGCAGGGCAACCACCCCAAGTTTCAGAAACCCAAGAAGCTAAAAGATGATGCCGACTTCTGCGTCATGCACTATGCCGGGAAGGTGAGCCTTCGGCTGATGGTCTTTATATACTGACGTATTCCGAATCTGACGTTTGTCAAATGCAGACATGTTGGAATTAGGCATTTAATGTTGTGATTTCTACACTTGGAATTTCAAGGTGGATTATAAGGCTGATGCTTGGCTGATGAAGAATATGGATCCTCTAAACGACAACGTGGCCACACTTCTCAACCAGTCCTTGGACAAGTTTGTCTCTGAGCTGTGGAGAGACGGTGAGAGGGCGGAGATGTCGTGTAAAGGATTATTCACTAGTTATGAAAGATGACCTGGAGTGACAGAGTTCTGTAGCAGTGGAGAATAGTTATTGGAGAGTACAATTTGCTTTGAGGGGATGCTGGGCCAGGATGGTGTAGAAGGGTCATTTTCTACTGCGTACAAATGTTAAATATCCTGAATTGCTTACTTATACCTTGTCTGATGGTTTTTCCTACTTTCATCGGTGTGGCCTCTTTGGGTCCTATGCCCCATTCAGCCCTCCTCACTGGCCCCTCCCCTTTTTCATGGCCTCCTCACTGGCCCCTCCCCTTTGTCTCTCATGCCCCTTCTTTCCCTGAGGTACAGCCTTGTCACATGGGCTATTTTCATCATCACTAGCTTTCAAATACCCCGAGGTGATACTTATGGCACCTCTGCTCCTTCAGTCTTTGACTGCTCCCAACACACCCTCTGGATCATTAGTTGACCTCTCCCTAATCCTTGCACAACTTTGACTCATTGCTTTGATTTTCATCGGGACATTTGAGACGTTTATCAGGTATGCCTTTTCCAGCATTGTTTCAGCATTATTCCATGGCCGCGTGCTGCGCAACGCTACATGCAGAAACGGGTTCATCCTGACACGCACTTCTGTTTCTTGTGGCAGGAGTGCAGAACGCCTTTTAAGGAATAAATCGGGTTATAAAGTAACTCCTCGCTTGACTCAAATGATGATGCCATGGGACGCGTATGAGCTTGAAACTGCAAACCGTGACACAGGCTAAATGAGAATGCCTCCCGGTCTGACTCTGCGAGTACAGATCACCTGTAAGAACACATGTAGCCTAGACTGTCACCAGCAGCATGTGGAACAATTCCATTTCATATTGCCCCACAGGAAACCTTCAGCATACAATTACATGCACAAGTAATAAGTCAGTTTTAGCGCCGTTAAGTAATTGTAAGACTTTCACTGCAAACAAACACTCTTGTGTATCAGATGGCAGTTTGGGGAAACTGCCAGTTTTTGCTGAATGCTTCATTCTGCTTTATTTGCTATTTATCTCTGTGATCCTACTCTTTAAGATTGGGGCAGTAGTCATGAGTAGCCATAGTTCTTGTTGAAAGGTAAAGGACCTTTATGAGACCGATCATGTGGTGAAGCCCCTCCCCCAATGATGTCTTAAACCCTGTCTCTCTTCTCAGTGGACCGTATCGTGGGTTTGGACAAAGTGGCTGGGATGTCGGACTCGACGCCGGGGGCCATGAAGACGCGTAAAGGCATGTTCCGCACGGTGGGCCAGCTGTACAAAGAGTCCCTCACCAAGCTGATGACCACACTGAGGAACACCAACCCCAACTTTGTCCGCTGCATCATTCCTAACCATGAGAAGAAGGTACAGATCCTACAGTTCTGTCAAAATGTGCATTGATATGTTGGCTTCTTGGAAGGTTAGAAATGTAACATTTTCTAATTTCTAAGTATTGTGTACGATAGTTTAGTTCAAAGTTCTCTTTCAGAGGTTTGGAAGCAGAACTACAGGCATACTTTTTGACTTGTCTGAGTAGGTGGTTTTTGAGAAAAGGTGGGGAAATACTGTGTGCTATTATGTTCCCTGTTCAGGCAGGTAAACTGGAGCCCCACCTGGTTCTGGACCAGCTAAGATGTAACGGTGTTCTGGAGGGAATCCGTATCTGCAGACAGGGCTTCCCCAACCGGATAGTCTTCCAGGAGTTCAGACAGAGGTGCACCAAGCTCTCTCCTCTCTGCTGTGTATGCTTGTTGATTTTTGTTGTGGTGTATTTTCCCCTGTCTCTCTCACTTAAGTCCTCCTGACAATAAAAATGATCTACACCTTGCACAGGTATGAGATCTTGACTCCCAATGCTATTCCTAAGGGTTTCATGGATGGCAAGCAAGCCTGTGTGCTCATGGTAAGACTATGCATTTAATCATATGTTGCTTTATGGAATCACTACTCCTCCAAACCACCAATCAGATAAATCAGGACGTTTCATTCCTTTAGTTGCATTTGAAATTTACCAGCATGATTTTATTTCTTTTACATATTTTACTAGGCATACTTACTAATAAAACTAGCTTAATATGTTGACTTTAAAAGCAATTGCATTTAAAGACCTTTTTATTCTTTTGCAATTTTAAATTCAAAATGAAGAAGCCAAGGTGAAATTATGTACATTTTGAAAACCCCTTTTGTACTCCACTCACCCTCCATCAGATCAAAGCCCTGGAGCTGGACTCCAACCTGTACCGGATTGGCCAGAGCAAAGTGTTCTTCAGGGCGGGAGTTCTGGCCCATCTGGAGGAGGAGAGGGACATGAAGATAACTGACGTCATCATCGGCTTCCAGGCCTGTTGCCGTGGTTACATCGCACGCAAGTAAGCCGTGCGCTTCTGGCATTGCACACCAATGGAAGTCTGAATTGCTTCTCTAAAAATCTGCTCACTTCTCTATCCTTGTTTGAATCCACCCCCCCCCAGAGCCTTTGCCAAGAGGCAGCAGCAGCTAACTGCCTTGAAGGTGATCCAGAGGAACTGTGCCGCTTACCTGAAGCTCAGAAACTGGCAATGGTGGAGACTCTTCACAAAGGTAGGTCCCAGTGGGGTTTGTCGGGAACCGTACGGAGGACCTTGCTACCTGGGTCCTCTCGTGTGACCGCACACTGGCGTGAACTTCACTGGCTTCATGTGCCCCTGCCCAGGTGAAGCCACTCCTGCAGGTCAGCAGGCAGGAGGAGGAGATGCAGGCCAAGGAAGACGAGCTGGTCAAGGTGAAGGAGAAGCAGCAGCAGGTGGAGGAGCAGCTGCTGGACTCTGAAAACAGAAATTCGCAGGTACAAAAAGAACGGAGCCCCATCTACGTCTTGTACACCTTTTTTTGAATAAAAGTTTCCAAGTGAATAAGTGCATATCTGAGACAACGGTTAGCTGGGGTCCCTGAAGCAATTGGGGTTAAGGTTCAAAGCTAAAAAGTACCCTACCAGTCATGGGATTCAAACCCATGACATTCTGGTGATACTGACGTGTGATAAATTATTTAGCCTCCTAATTTTCTTTGACCTTCACCCCAACAGTTGAATGCAGAGAAGTTGGCCCTGCAGGAGCAGCTGCAGGCAGAGACTGAGCTGTTCGCTGAGGCCGAGGAGATGCGATCACGCCTGGCTGCCAAGAAGCAGGAACTGGAGGAGATCCTGCATGACCTGGAGGCCCGTGTGGAGGAAGAGGAGGAACGGGTGGCTCATCTGCAGAATGAGAAGAAGAAGATGCAGCATAACATCACGGTAAAATATCTTTTTAAGGATGGCTGATTATCTGAGGGGCTTACAGGTTGCCCGTCTTTCGTTCGATTTTGAGATGCGAATCCCGTTTCCTGCGTTTTCCGTAAGGTTCTCAGGGACATGAACATGCAGACTTCTTTCCTCAGGACCTGGAGCAGCAGCTGGATGAGGAGGAGGCTGCCAGACAGAAGCTGCAGGTGGAGAAGGTCACTGTGGAGGCCAAGGTTAAGAAGCTGGAGGATGATGTCATGGTGCTGGATGATCAGAACAGCAAACTCGGCAAGGTTTGTACAAGTAATGCATGGATTTGTGGTTCCATCAGAACTGTTATATGGGAGCCATTTAGCAGAGTTCCACTTGCCAGTACTGTCCACTCCAGCACTACACAGCCTGGTGCAATATGTATGGGGAAAACAGCCAGTGATAATTTTTCTTTGCAGGAGAAAAAACTGCTAGAGGAAAGAATCTCGGAGTTCACCATAAATCTGGCTGAGGAAGAGGAGAAGTCGAAGAGCCTGCAGAAACTCAAGAACAAGCATGAGACCATGATCACGGACCTCGAGGGTACCTGCATGCCTTTGTTGCATTCCGTGCTGTAGACCTCTCTAGCTGTCTCTGTGTGCTGCTCGTCACCTTCTCGATGCCCCTTCCGAACACCATGTCTCATCTGCGCTAAACCCCCGCCGCCGCCATCCACCTCCTCAGACCGCCTGCGCCGGGAGGAGAAGCAGCGACAGGAACTGGAGAAGAATCGGCGCAAGCTGGAGGGCGACTCCACTGAGCTGCATGACCAGATCGCCGACCTGCAGGCTCAGATCGCTGAGCTGCGCGCTCAGCTGGCTAAGAAGGAGGAGGAGCTACAGGCAGCACTGAGCCGGTGAGGCTGCCACGCTTGTCCCATTTTGAAATGACTTTGGCCTGAAAGGAGACCTCATTGCCGTAATGACATGCCTCTTTTCTGGTTACGTTAGGATGGAAGAGGAAGCAGCCCTAAAGAATCAGGCCCAGAAGAAGATCCGAGAGCTGGAAGCTCAGCTATCAGAGCTCCAAGAGGACCTGGAACTGGAGAGGGTGGCCCGCACCAAAGCTGAGAAGCACCGCAGGGACCTTGGCGAGGAGCTGGAGGCTTTGAAGACGGAGCTGGAGGACACACTGGACACTACCGCCGCCCAGCAGGAGCTCCGGTAGCTGACTGTCTTGTCCTCATACCAGAAAAAGAGAGAAATGCTTAATATGTTCTGGTTTCAGCCTGTAGACCAGGGAGTGCTCAATCTTATCCGCAGAGGGCCGGTGTGTATGCGGGTTTTCGCTGTAACTCCCTAATTAGATCACTAATTAGAGGACTGATTGGCCGGAGAGTCCTCACACCTGGGTTCGAACAGCTGATCTAAAAGTTATCCCGAAAACCTGCATACACACCGGCCCTTTGTGGGTAAGATTGGGCACCCCTGCTGTAGACCATCAGTACAGATGCTTCTCAACTTGTGGTTGGGTTACGTTTCTATTTGAATTCATCGTAAGTTGTGGAATATGAATATACAATAAATCACATGGGGGGGGGGGGGAACACTGCGTGTTGCATCAAAACGCTGAGATGTTTACGCTCACATTCGCTACAGAAACTGGAAGTGTGGCTGGATGGATGCTGCCGCCGTACAGCATATCGCCAGCCCAGGAGCAGAGCAAAATTCTAATTTGATGTCTACTGACTGCATCGCTATTGCATCATTGTAATGTTGAAATATTATAAGACGAACGAAAGAAGCGAGGAGCTTCTGTACTTTCCATTTAATTATGCTATAGTCCAGCTCTTCAGTTGCATACTGTTGCACTAAAGACTCCATCTCCTCATCTGATTGTAACATTTATGTACAATGCATGTTCTGCATGAATACTCATTGTATGTGGTTGTGTGTGTTTTTTTTTTTTTTTTTCTCTCCACAAGGGCTAAGCGTGAGTCTGAGGTCACACAACTTAAGAAGACCCTGGAGGATGACGCCAAAGTCCACGAGCAGCAGGTGGCTGAGATGCGGCAGAAGCACAGCCAGGCCTTTGACGAGCTGAACGAGCAGCTGGAGCAAGCCAAGAGGGTAACCGAATTGGGGGCATGATGGGGGGGCAGCTGAATTTTGATGCAGCCATCGGGGATAGATCTACAGGGACTGGTTACCAGGACTGCTGATGCAAAACGTACTACCTAGGGGTGTGCAGTATAAATGGTATAAATTTGGCCAACGGGAGAGATTTCAGACTCCTGGTGTGAGCGGTATCAGAGTGAGTGACAGAGCGACCGCTCCTGAGAACCAGGGAAAAGTAACTTTTCTATTTTTCTACAACGGCACAATAAATATTCTTAAAGTAACATCCACTACTGCTTCGAAATGTTAAGTTTAGAATACAGCTTCCTGCTGCAGTGCATTTGCTATGGGCGTATGTTACCCATTCAAAACGGTTAAATTCTGATTTACATACCAATTTATATACTGTGATATATACAATCTACTGTATGGTTCAGATTATACCGCAATATGAATTTTAGGCCACATCACACCGTCTTAGTACTGTGACGTAATCAACGAGCACCTCTACATGAGACCCAAGCTGAAGCCACTGACGGACACGGGGATCATTACATGCATTTCTACAGAACAAGGTATCTATGGAGAAAGCCAAGCAGGCCTTGGAGAGCGAACGCAACGAGCTGGCTATCGAGGCGAAGACCCTGATGCAGGGCAAGACTGACTCGGAGCACCGCAGGAAGAAGGTGGAGACCCAGCTGCAGGAGCTTCAGGTGAAGCACGCTGAAAGTGAGAAGCACAGGACGGAGCTCGCAGAGAAGGTCACCAAGATGCAGGTACGACTTAAAGGGGCGTAATGTCGGAAAGCCTTTGTGACTTATGGGGGAAATGGTCTCGTTTCATGTCCTTAAACCCTCTTGATCCACAGGCTGAGCTGGACAGTGTGAACGGCCTTCTCAGTAATGCAGAGAGCAAGTCCATTAAAGCATCCAAGGACTGCTCCACTGTTGAGTCTCAGCTGCAGGACACGCAGGTATGATGATCCCGTAGCTGATTTGAGCAGGTCTGACACGGTGCCCTTCCCATGCCAAGGTGTGTTACAGGTCCTGTGCTAAAGCCACTCAGTTTTCACCTTCAGCCCCAGTGCTAAGGGCTGCATCGGATATTTTGAGTAGTATTCAGGTAGGAAACCCAAACTGTGCTCTCCTGCCACCCCCGCCCCCCTCATAGGAGCTGCTCCAGGAGGAAACGCGGCAGAAGCTCGCCATGTCCACCCGTCTTCGGCAGATGGAGGATGAGCAGAATAGCTTGAAGGAGCAGCTGGAGGAAGAAGAGGAGAGCAAGAAAAATTTGGAGAAACAGCTCCTCACCTTGCAGACACAGGTATCTCCCCATTGCCTTGTTCCTAATTCCCCTTGGCTATCTCTTCCCTGTTTGAATATAGTGTACCTTGTCAGTATCTGCTATTGTCTTGTTTCTGAAGCTTCAGGTGTGTTAAAACCTCTAAATATTTCATGCATTAAGGTGCCAAATCAAGCTTTGTTTCCCCACAGTGTTTGGGTGCAGGTCTAACATTCATGTGAATCCACTGAGCTTACTTTTCCCTTGCCACCTTGTCCTGCAGATGGCAGAGATGAAGAAAAAAGTGGAGCAGGAAGCATCCTCCGTGGAAAGTGCAGAGGAAGGTAAACGGAGATTCCAGAGGGACCTTGAGGCCACAAACCAGCAGCTGGAAGAGAAATGTACTGCCTACGACAAGCTGGACAAGACTAAGACCAGGCTGCAGCAGGAGCTGGATGACCTGCTGGTGGACCAGGACCACCTGAGGCAGACTGTGCAGAACCTGGAGAAGAAGCAGAAGAAATTTGACCAGGTAAATGAAACTGGGTGGGCATGCACTGGTGTAACCATGACGAAAAACTGAATATCCATTTGTAGCCAACCTCATAGTTATGAAGGTAGAAGACAATATTGTTTCCCATGGAAACTTGGTAACACTTATACAATAAGCATTTTCCTTAAATGTACCTTTGATTGATCTGTCAACATTGATACTTGCGGCAAAGGAAAAAATGGATGCACAACTATACTAAAACTTAAGGCAATACAAACTCACTAGCAGATTGGTTCCTTGAGCTGCTTTATTTCTTCTTAGATGTTAGCCGAGGAGAAGTCGGTCTCCAGTCGCTATGCAGAGGAACGAGATCGGGCTGAAGCAGAAGCGAGGGAGAAGGAGACAAAGGCGCTGGCACTGAATCGAGAGCTGGAGACCATGGTGGAGCTCAAAAACGAGCTGGACCGGGCCAACAAAGTGCTCAAGGCTGAGATGGAGGACCTCATGTCATCTAAAGATGACGTTGGCAAGAGTGTAAGAACATGCTTTCTAATTGTCCCTGATCTCTAAATTTGTATTCTATATACTAAATGCGTATTCTAAACTTCAGCATTGCCTTGCATTGGTGTGAATGCGGCAGTCACACCATACTTACTTAAGAAGACAATTCTCTTGTATTCTTCTATTGTAGCACCTGGTTGAATGTATTAAAGCATCTCGCCAGATACATGAAAGTTGGTGAAACCCTGGTGATGGTTTCATTATACTTATAGATTCTAAGTAATTGTGCATCATAACTGTACATGAGAAGTCCACCACCATCTAATTAACATGTCCTGCTCATTGCTCAGTGGAAGCACTGCCATAAAGCATTATCTTAAAACCATTTTGCTAGTGAAGTGGTATCATTACGCTATACTTTTCAACAAGGTCATGCATGCATACACCAAAAATAGTGTGCAGAAACATTAAATCTGTAAACTGCTTTTGGAGCAGCACTACACATGAAAACTAGCAGCATGTACTGTTTGTAGTCTCAAGGATTCATGTTTGTAGTCCATTCTTGTTGGCTTTGGTAATATGTCTCTGACTTTGGTCACATCTTGCAGGTCCATGAGCTGGAGAAATCAAAGCGAGGCATGGAACAGCAGCTGGAGGAGATGAAAACCCAACTGGAAGAACTGGAGGATGAGCTACAGGCCACTGAGGATGCCAAGTTGAGGCTGGAGGTCAACATGCAGGCCATGAAAGCCCAGTTTGAGAGAGACCTGCAGGGTCGGGATGAGATGGGCGAGGAGAAGAAGAGACAGCTTCTCAAACAGGTACGCTAAGATGGTGCTCTGGCTGTGCCGTTACTTTCGGGATGGATGGCGGAATCTCCTGACTTCATGTCTTTCACTTCCTTCAGGTGCGGGAGATGGAGGTGGAGCTGGAAGATGAGAGGAAGCAGCGTTCCGTGGCAATGGCTGCCCGCAAGAAGCTGGAGCTTGACCTGAGGGAGCTTGAAGCTCAGATTGACATGGCCAACAAAGGTCGGGAAGATGCCCTCAAGCAGCTAAAGAAACTGCAGGTACAGATTCCTCCTTCATCCCATAAATGCACTCTTTGCCCCACTGGCTGTTGATGCTACATTCAGCTGAAAGGCGTTCACCTGGACCAGTTGTATAAAATGTATGAAATGTCCAAAACCCAAATAAGCCGGAGATTTAAAGGTGACCCCCCCCCCCCCACTTGTCATATCCCAGGCCCAAATGAAAGACGTGCTGAGGGAGTTGGATGAGTCCCGCCTGTCCCGTGACGAGATCCTGGCCCACGCCAAGGAAAATGAGAGCAAAATCAAGTCTCTGGAAACCAATGCAATTCACCTTCAGGAGGTTAGTCGACCCTTTCAGAGTTTTGCCCCATATCCTTATTTTGTTGCAGACTTCACCTGTTGACACAGTGCCTTGTTCTCTTCCCCCCCCCCCACCTCCAGGAGCTTGCTTCAGCAGAGAGGATGAAGAAGCAAGCCCAGCAAGAGCGGGACGAGCTGCAGGATGAGCTCACCAACCTTTCCTCCAAGAGGTACAGTGTCCCAGAAGCCCACCGCCATGTGACTGCTGATGTGAAAGCGTGCCGTGGTCTGCTTGAGTCTTCAGACTGGTCTGGTAGCTTAACACCACTCCTCACGCCTACGTCGTAGTTCCCTCACGTCGGATGAGCGGCGCCGACTGGAAGCTCGCATCACTCAGCTGGAGGAGGAGCTGGAGGAGGAGCAGAGCAACATGGAGATGCTGAACGACCGCCTCAAACGTGCCATGCAGCAGGTGCTTTGGGGGCGGGGGGGGGGGGCCTTACCCCAGGAGTCCATAGTCTGAGCTGGTTAATCAAGAACATAAAAAGGCAAAGTAACCAAGGGACTCGAGCTAAGAGGCATGGAGTGCCACCAGACAACTCCAGTTTGCCCATGCAATTGTATATTTTTGATCATCATGAGTGCTATCAGACTCCCAACCACTTACAATGCTGTACCCAGCCAAAAGACCCATGAAAGATGTTGGCAGATGCGAGTAACTTCATTAACAGGAAGGCTGTGAGGACCCTTCACACACTGGTCTGGACCCAAAAAGAACTCCCTCTTCAGCCCAGTAACGAATAACATACTTGTAATGAATCACGAAGTAAAGTCCAGATTATTATAAGTAACCAGTCACTACATTTGCTCAATAATACAGTAAATTCCCAAATCATCATTGGTCTGGGATCATTGTTCCCTTGAAGAATCTTAACATTTTATAACAGTGACAAGGTCAAAGAACCGGTTTGGATACTTTTACTATGATCACTATATAGACGCATGGTTTTTTTGCATCTTCATTTGGGACTTCAGGCACTTGGAGTGTACAAAACCAGCCAAAATGAGTGTTGGCCAATGACATGAGACCTATAGAGACTTGGGTTTTAAGCCCCACCTCCCTGCTCTTTCAGGCTGACCAGCTCACCATAGAGCTGACCACTGAACGCAGTGCGAGTCAGCAGCTGGAAGGGGTTCGCTCACAGCTGGATCGGCAGAACAAGGACCTGAAACAGAAGCTGCAGGATCTGGAGGGAACCGTCAAGAGCAAGTACAAGACCACCATCACTGCTCTGGAGACCAAGATCGCTCAGCTGGAGGAGCAGCTGGACATTGAGACCCGGTCAGTGCCAGTCTTCTCCTTTTGATGCACCCTCTTATATGAATCTCATGGTGGACTTTCATGGCTGGGTCATATGGGTTATTTGAGTACATGTATGAACTGCGTGTGAGCTGCTTGTTCTCCATTCCTGCAGGGAGAGGCAGCAGGCCTCCAAGACGGTGCGACGTGTCGAGAAGAAGATGAAGGAGGTCGCCCTGCAGGTCGAGGATGAGAGACGCAACACTGAGCAGTACAAGGACCAGGTTGGTTTCCACATTCAGAGATGCTGCGGATGGTAACTTCAGTGTACAGGATTTCAGGATTTGAAATTGGATTTGGGATTTTCAATTCCCAGTCCCTATGGAAGGACTGGAAACTTTAAGGTCTCGTAAAAGCCCTACTAGAATTTTTTAGAAGTTTCAGTGGTCAGAATGATTCGATGACAAGTTAGTTTTGAGGCATTAAAAGTTTAACAAGTACCAAATTTGTACAAACTTGGTACAGTCGGCCATGTTTCTTACCCCCCTTTACATAGGGTTTTAAAAGTGTACACCTGCAGTGTTTTCTGTTTCACAAATGGTAAAAATGAGCTCCGCCTCTGCAGGTGGAAAAGGCCAATGTCCGGATTAAGCAGCTGAAGAGGCAGCTGGAGGAGGCAGAGGAGGAGGCCACCCGCGCCAACGCCTCCCGCCGGAAGCTGCAGCGGGAGCTGGAAGACGCCACGGAGTCCGCCGACGCCATGAACCGTGAGGTCAGCTCGCTGAAGAGCAAACTGAGGTGAGCGTGCTGCTCCGGGCAAGCGGCCCCCAGGCTGGTTAGGGAGTCGGGGCCGTTTAATGATGATCTCTCACCGTATATAGCACTTTTCATACATGACATGCAGCTCAAAGTGCATCACATAGATGCCATGTAAAACACAAGACTAAGGTACAGGTCAAAGAATATAGAAAGGAGTGAGAATCTAAAACTTTTATAAAATGTCAGTAAGGTCAAAAAATAGACCAGAACAGACACTATGGCCACATTTTAACATCCAGTGTTGCTCATGGGAGTTTTACTTGCACAAACATGTTCTGAGGGCAGAACAAAAAAATGAAGCAATTGAATCTTGTCAGATCAACCAATCAGATGCCTTGGTCCTTTATAATATCAACTTTATAATATCAACATTACTGTATAAGGGCATATGGACTATGGGCTCTATAACACCATTCTTCTGTCTGCTGGTAGATGAGCTTTTGCTCCATATGAGAAGTGCTGAAATTTTGATGTACGAGCCGAATGACCTTGACCTGTGTGAATTGTTCATCCACAGACGTGGGGATGTCCCCTTCACCACGCGCCGCAATGTCAACCGACCAGGGATGGAGAGTGATGAAGATGGAGACGCTAAGGGTGATGCTACTGAACACAAGCCGGAGTGACCTGACTGCAGCATCCAGTGGTGCACACATGCCCCCCCCAATATATACGTAAATGCACATGAATGGAATGGAAGGTAGTCATAGCAAATATTAATCATGTCAGACTTTAAGAATGATTATACCACATGGTCTTCCTTTATATATCACATGACCATCTTCTTGTGTCAAGGTAGCACATTTTAAGGAATTAGGACAAACCACAAATGCAAAAATGTGGGTCAAACTTTTTTCTTCCTCATCAAACTTGAATCTTTCTGAATGTGAATTTTTGTAATGAGGCATAAATGGCAAGTATATTCCAGATTATCGGTTTTTCTACTGTTTTTTTTTTTTTTTTGAAAATTGCAAATTTACTGAAATGGCTAAAGCAATACAGTAGTATGCAAAAGAGGTGTTGCGTTCATTCTTAAATGCATTGAAGGTGCGATGTCACTTTTTTTTTTTTTTTTGTTTACCAAGCAGTTAATCTGTACTATGTTGCAATGTTTGGGTGATTAATGGTGTTGCAATTAAGATGTCTGCCCTTTACAATGCATGCACATGCGCACAACTGCACTGAAGGTTGCAATGCGATGGTTTGAGACTTTGGTGAAAGTTCATCTGGGTGCACCATTTTGTGCAGTCCTAATACCTTATGGTTAGGAATGCTCTTATTCCAGCTTTCCACTTGAACACAACTTTTGTCCACGCTCACAAGACTGATCTAGTACACGGTTATTTAACCCTGTAGTGCAGAGTCAAGTCTACAGATTTTCCTCTGTTCCCTTCAGGTGCCTTTATTTATGTTGCGGGTGTTTTGGGTTCTCTTGTGAAAGCTAGAAACCATGCCATCACTTGTGACCTATACTATGACCTATACTATGAAGAGGAGCATATGAAAGCCCTCCTCAAGCTGGCCTTCTTGTCATTTTCATTTTTATACCCGGCTTCCTTGCTGTTACAGTAACTCATCCTTGCACCTACTCCCCTTATGGGAATGGGGCAGCTGGAATGTAACCCTTTCTCCTTACCTGCTTTGGCCTATTCATTTTATCTTGATATGAAATATTTTGTATTGGAATAAACTGCTTTATCAAAATGAGATTTGCTCTGTTTCGTTGTACACTGACTCACAATGTTTACTCAGTCATGTCTATTATATGTGAACACCACTGGAATGGTAATACTTGGAGATCCTACACTTTCCATTTCCCATTCCATACTTTTCCAGATTGTCCAGGGGGTGGAGACGGCAAAGGTGGTCAACCAGGGGTTGACGCTGGTAGGTTAAGTTGGCACACCCCCAGAAAATGCTGCCCTGGGCAATGGCCCATCTTGGCCTTGCCAGGATCCACAAGGTGAAAAATGTGGATCTGCACATGGTCAGTGTGGTAAATTGTAAAGCAGCCTACATTAATATGTCCTGCTGGAGAGAAATCAAGGGCACACAATCCACTCCTTGGTTTGGGACATTGCTATTAAATGTATGGCCATTGCACATTCTGGAGCTGACATTCATATTGGTGATTTCATCAAACAAATTCAGATTTTTTTTTTGTTTAAAACCGCATAGGTCAATTTGTTGCAATCTCGATATACTGGAGTATTTCCACCATTTCTTTTTTTCCATACACATCCAGGCTTGGAAAACGCCAATAACCTACTTCTCCATACTACGTAGGAACCCTGTATATTCTATACTCTGCCAATCATCTACAGATTATGCAAAGTCATGCAGAGAGTAGTCAGGGTTCATTTTGGGCCGCGCACACTAACTGCACTCCACCACTAGGTGGAGCCACGGGCACGAAAAAAGGAAGCTACCCCGCCCTCCGGCGCGCTAACTGCAGTCAGAACAGGCTGGAACCGGTTGAGGGCCGGCTGGTCCGCTGGCCGGGGCACCGGGGCGCGGGGGAGGAGTTTCTGCGCGGCGAAGCCCGACAGCCGCGCATTTTACGTAACGCGGAGGTAACCGGGGGGCGAGCGTCGGACGCGTCACCGAAACACGCCAGAAGACGGGGAATAATTCGCGCCCGATTACTTGAATAAAAAGGAAAGTTTGTTAGGCCGACGGCTAGGCAGCGAGGTCCGAGGGGCGAACGCAGCTGAGCTGGCTCCGTGTCCGAGCTCGGGGGAGGCGCCTCGTACAAAACATCCGACTTACAGCATTTTGTGTTTCTACTGTATCGTTAATTTGCTTAAATAAGTTGTCGGTGTAATCGCGGGCAGCGGTTTACTTTGTCGCCGGTGAGACGTGGAGAGAGATACGGCTTCCCTCACGACGCCACTGCGCGACGGAAGAACAGCCGGGTTTTGAGGGAAGACGCGGCGTAAAAGTGAAAGTTGGCAAAGACGCGTCACGAGGCAGTTATAGTGAAATCATCTAAATACAGCGCGGCCTTCCCGAGCGCGCTCACGTGACGCGATGCTCGCCGCCCGGCGCGCTCACGTGGCCGGCCCGTAGCCTCCCTGCGCGCTCACGTTGCGGTCCCGTAGCCTCTCTGCGCGCTCACGTGGCCGTCCCGTAGCCTCCCTGCGCGCTCACGTGGCCGGCCCCTAGCCTCCCTGCGCGCTCACGTGGCCGATTCGATAACAGTAGCGTAACAGGCCGTAACGTTTGAGCCTCGCGTCCGGTGCAGGTGGATGGGGGTCAGTGAGTGACAGTCGCCGGCATCTCTGCTTATGGAGGTAGGGACCCCGAGAAGGGACTACATGATACACCGGAGCACGCCGGCTTTGCAGGACACCGAAGCCTCTCTCCTGGGCAACATGGAGCTGATGCTGGTGAGTGAGCGTCATGTGGTGTAACCAGCAGCTCCAAAGCAGAGCTGCGCACGATCCAGTGTAACGTGACCTTTTAAAGCGCAGCTTTTCGTCATTGTGATTGTAACGAAAAGTCACCTTTTAAGCGCAGTGCGATACACGACCAGTGTTGGTATAAGTATCCTGTACAGTGCAGTTTATAGCGTTTTTGTTGTTGTAACTGAGCTGCCGGACGCCTTGCCTGACCTCTGCCAGAGGTTGCTTCTCTGATCTGTATTCGCGAGGCACCAGAAACGTGCCCTTTGGATGATTCCAGCTTGATAAGTACTGCAGGGCGTCTTCGCCACTGATGATAGATTTTGAGGAGTGTCTGAGGATGGCTTACCTTCCTTGAGAAGCCCACAGCCACCTCCGCAGTTGTTGGCTAAGGCGACCACTGGATGCACCTGGGCAGTTAATTCTAACTTTTGTCTGGGTGCCGTAGGGTAGACGGAGCCTGCTGTCTGTGGCTGGGAGTCGCTAGTCTTTGACTGTTGCTTTGGCATTTAGTAAAAGAATGGTCAGGGTGGCCGTGGGTTGAAAACATGGGCTGAGAGTGATTGAGGAGCTTGTGGACAGGACTGGAAAGGCAGCCTCTAGGAAAGAGAGGTGTGTAAATCATCACAGCATTGCACAGTTTGAGGCACTGTTATTAAAGTGTATGTTATGTTGTAATGTCCTTTTCTCTACAAATTACATCTTTTTGGGAAAAGTAATTTAGTTGTTTTATTCCATGTCTTTTGGTGGGCATAATTATGTGTAGCCTTAGTGGGGGAAAGAATTGCTTTGAATGGGGAGAAAATATTTTTTTTAACTGACTGATGTAGTCATGCACAGATGTATATGTGATATGTACGCCGTGACCTGCATTGAGGTTCATGGCAAATTGCCATGCACAGGGACATGCAGATCTGTATGACTCATGGCATTTTAAAAGGGAGAGGGGGAGAAATGGGTCGTGTGTGAGTGTGTGAACTAGCAGTACATGGATTAAAATGCCATTGGTAGGGAAACGGGGTTGAGAAACAACCATTGTGAGTGAATGGGAGAGGGGAGGAGAGAGAGAGAGGGAGGAGAATTGAGAGATTTAGACGGAGGGAGAATGAGCGGGAGAGACCCAGGAAGAGATGGACGCTTACTCTCTAATAGGATAAAAGCACGCAGGGAAAAGGATAAAATGGGAGAACGGCTAGAGAAGAGGGACCCAAAAGGCAAATCGGCGAGCATTGTGGGGAAGGTGGGGCAGAATGGGCGGTGGCCTGCATGTTTCATGATGGAGTCTGATGGCCTTAGACGTGCTCTCCCACACCGCGATGTCCGCGCTTGTTGCCCACAGCTTTTCACAAAGTGGGGCATCAGTCTGTCTCTGTGTCCCGTGCCATTGCATCTGGCTGTGTTTGGCTCCTACCTGTTTTAGCGTGTTTGTGACACGTGCCGTAATTCTGTTCTGGTGGAGGATGTGAGCAGTGGTGACAGGAATGTAAACCTGATTCAGCTTGTCCCATCTTTATGATGTCTGTGTAGCCTGTATGCATCAGTGTCGTCTTCAGGGTTGTTGTCTTCTGAGAAAGAGAGTGCCTGTATTTATCTTGCATTTGTCTTTTTGTGTTACTGGAGTATCTATTTTCTGTATTACATGCCTGTATATTTGTTGAAATGTGCTGTACATCCGGAGTGAGCAATTGTTAGTTTCTTTCCATGCGCATTAACCATCTCCTGTCCCTGTATTTTATCTTCCACGGTGCTACCTGCTGACCACACACGGCCCTTACCTACTCAGGGATACCATGTGTAAATCATGTGAGGTCTTAACTCTAGTCGGCTTCTCCTCCAGGCTCACCCAGCCCTCAAAGCCTTCATGTGTGGCTCCCTGAGCGGCACCTGCTCCACCCTGCTGTTCCAGCCACTGGACCTAGTGAAGACCCGGCTGCAGACCCTGCAGAACAACATGCGCCCAGGGTGAGGTTCCTCCAGATCTCATGCGACATGTGGACCTTGAGCTTCGTGCTGAACTGTGCATTGACTTCTCTGGGGTCAGCAAACAGGGGCGCTGGGCAAGTCAATATGTACTACCATCCAACACACAAGCAGGTCTGATCTGAGCTTTGATGTCTATATGTGTAACATGTCCCTTCTCTGTGGCCCTCAGCTCGCCGAAGGTGGGGATGGTGACGATGTTTCTGAATGTCGTTCGTACAGAGAAACTGCTGGGGCTTTGGAAAGGGGTCTCGCCGGTGAGTGCAGACAGTGACTTATTAATAATGTCCTCATTGCTTCCAAATAATATGTATTGGTGTTATTGAATGCACATCCGGTAAGGAAAAAACTGCTAAAAATATTTGTAAGTTTCTCAATTCCTCTAAGCAAAAAAATTTCCTAACCAGCAACTTAAGAGCTGATTAAGGTCAGAGTGGACTAACTGTAAGCGGTCAATTTCTCAAGATGGATCTTTGCTTCTGGCTTAACTGGTTTCACAAACATTCCAGTTCCATTAGCCGCTGCCACTGTGAAGTTAATCTTAAACTTGGAAGAGAGGAGCTGTGCCTTGTTTGGAGCGGGCTGTGTCAGAAGCCCCGTCGGTACCTTTTGGATCTCACGCTGTGCTTTTGTGTGTCCCCTGCCGCTGCCAGTCGTTTGTGCGCTGCATACCCGGAGTGGGCATCTACTTCAGCACCTTCTACTCCCTGAAGCAGCACTTCTTCCCGGAGCGCGCCCCTAACGCCGGTGAGGCCGTGCTGCTGGGCGCCGGCTCCAGGGCCGTGGCCGGAGTCTGCATGCTGCCCGTCACCGTCATCAAGACGCGCTTCGAGGTGAGGACTCTAGTGCCTGTGAGGGAGGTCAGGAGCAGGCAGTGTCTGGCGAGTGCCGGCCTGCTGCCTGGCGTAGTGCCCTTAGCATCCGGGGAAGGTCGGGGGGAGAGTGGGGGAGGAAGCTGCTGGGCACAGGGCCGTCGGCACATTTATATCAAATGACACAGCACTGTGTGCGGCTGTCCAAAGTTATGGGGGCCCTGATACAAGTCAAGTCACTCATTCCAACACGTGGAATGAAATGTATTCTCATTTCATACAGTAAAACAAAATAGTGTTTAAACAGTGCATTAGCTGCAGAAAAGAATTGATGGACAATAAATACTAAAGTAAATAGTAAAGAAAAACATAATAGTACACAAGAATGACTCTGTGCAGTTAAACGGTACAAGTAAACCATGGCTAAACGGTAAAGTGCAAGTAACTGAGTGATTGTGCTGGAATTCACAAAGACAGTGGATGTTGCCTCGCATCTAAGAACCATTATTTGACCTTACAGAGTGGCCAGTACAACTATGTGAGTGTTTTCGGAGCCTTGCGCAGTGTGTGTGAGGTGGAGGGGCCCAGGGCCCTGTTTTCTGGTCTGACTGCCACCCTGCTTAGAGACGCCCCCTTCTCCGGCATCTACGTCATGTTCTACAGCCAAGCCAAGAAGTCTCTGCCCCAGGGTCAGTGCGCTTGCCTGTCTCGCAGTCTATACAGGTCAATAAGGTGGTGTTGCTTAAGGAAACGGATGATTCCCATAGTACTAGCTGTAATTATGATGATGATGCATTTTGTTATTAAATGGTGTATATACATTGTTTTTTTTCTTGAATTTCCTATCTCTTGTGTGGTTTGTGCTGCCATTTATTTTACAGCCTGTTTATTCCACTTTGACCAACCATATCTTGTCTTGGGCTGTATCAGAGGTCAGCTCCTCACCCTACGTGCCCCTGGTCAACTTCAGCTGCGGGGTACTGGCGGGCATCATGGCCTCACTGGTAACCCAGCCTGCGGACGTGATCAAGACACACCTCCAAGTGAGTCCTCACCTGTATAAGAGGACCAGGGACGCCGTGAACTTCATTTACACAGTAAGGCCGCTCGTCCTCACTGCTGAAAGTGGCTCTGTGCTCAAACCTGATTCTTCAGGACCCTGTTATAGCTTTGCCAGCATAGCTGTGTGTTCCTTCAAAGCTGCTAATCCGTAATCTCTTTTTTTTATCCCTTTTCTCCCTTGTGCCCCCACTTTTCAGGAGCAGGGGCTCGGTGGGTTTTTCCGGGGGGCTGTGCCCCGGTCCCTGCGAAGAACACTGATGGCCGCCATGGCCTGGACTGTATATGAACAGCTGATGGCCCGGATGGGCCTGAAATCCTGAAGAGGAGGCTGGACAGGCGTCTGGGTGCGCGGCGGGAATTTTAAGGAGTATCTGTATGGAGCAGAGTGACGGAAACAAGCAGCAATGTGTGCTTAGCCAAGGAAATGTGGGGTGCATGGTAAAAAGATTAATATATTTTATAATGAAGAGAATGCTAAGAGTGGTGTGAGTATGGAGGGAGGTAGGGGCAGAGGAGGTATGTCTGTCTGTGCTTCCCTGTGACTAACCCTGTCTAACACAGCTCACATTCCCAAACGGATACAAAAACCTCCGTTTCATGAGACTAGCAAAGCCGCTGACTCTCTGAGGTACTCGAGATGAGAGCTCTGCTGCCCCCTGTAAATTGACATGACCTACTTGCCAAGTAATATGTCGTCTTTGCCATGAGCGAGTCTCGACGTCAAATGAACTATAACGTCATGGGCCCTTGGACTGCTGGGTTTAATCTTAAACAGCGGCGGACGGACTGATTCAAGCGCAGACAATCAAAGTCCACGGCCTGTGCTGGACTGCAGTAAAGGGTGATGGTACCGTATTCCTTAAAGTGAAACATTTCCTATATGAAAGGAATAACATGAAACTGGATTCTGAACTGGTCTGTAGTGTATTATTCTTCTTAAAATGGGTGTGACTGCAGCGTTGTGTTGCACTATAGCTAAAGACTGAATTATGAGACTGTAGTTCCTCCCACTGACGTATGCTGACATCACTCCTGTTTATTCTGCCTGCCTGTAGGGCTGCAGGTTTTTATTTAATAGCGTGTCGCACTGTGGCATGGTCTAATGTGTACTGCAGGCCTCGCATAGTATCTGCCTGGAGTTCTACTATGGAAATCCAAGAAGGATAAACCATTCAGCAAGAATCAAACTGTCTGCAAATGCACTTTAAACGCGAATTGGCTGCATATCAACCAGTGACTTACAGCAGAGCCTGCATTGCACGGGAGACTGGACAGTCGCGCTGTACTAGACTGCGCCTCAAATATATTGCAGTGCGTTAGGACTGTATGTTTACCTTATTGAGAAGGTATTTACAAGATTATTATTGTTTTAGCGGGTTTCGTTATGGTTTTGCGTAAGTTTCTGCTTGCATATCTTCCCCCAAATAGGTCGTGTGTCTGTTTTAACCGAATAAATGATCCTTTTCTAAAATTGTGTACAGCGTCGATTTTTTTAATCATATTTACTATCGAGGTAGCGTGTTTATTTTTCTGACATCCCCCCCCTTACTCCAGTCCGCTGTTAGTCGTGGCTGTTACGTTACATTACTGGCCATGTTTCTGAAATGATGAATGAGAATGACGTTCCGTACAGGAGGAGAGCGGGCTGGCGTCTGCACACACATGCACACTCATTTACACGCATGTAACGGCTTTATTACCATGTAAAAAGTCCGTAGGGTTTGCAAACTACCCCTACGCTTTTGATGTAGCTAATTTTATGTTTATAATGACATCCTAATTTGCCGTAACGTTCCGCCATATGCGCGAGAGCTGGCTACCCTGTACATTAGTAGGTCGACGCTCGGCTAACACTGGCCACGTGATCTCCCGGGGCCACACGACACGCAGGACTTGTCATCTGCGGGACAGAGATAACGGCCAGAGGGAGAAAGAAGGAGCGAGAATATAAAATAGAATTAGAGTCAGGCTTGTGGGCAGTTTCGCTCATGACATTAATTACGAGAGTACGGATAGAGAGGTTACTGGAATATCCCTGGAACATTTCGCGTTAAGACCATTTGAATTCCTTATTGCATTCCCGTCGCCAGCTAAATATTTTGAGGAATCCAGAAGAAAACCGAATCAGTCCAGCGGGCGAGGCGTTTTAGTTTGCTTTAACTTCCATTGTACATTTTCCGAGGTTATAAGGCTTACTCGACGAAATGTAATTCTTATTAGTAAGAATATGAGTTCAAGATATCTACAATGCAATTCTTACAAGTTAGAATGATAAGTTTTACTAGTAGGAATTGTTTTTTACTAGTACGAATTCATATTACAGAGCTGCATAATTTAGTTTTTACTAGTGATATATTCCCATTGACTTCCATTATATTTTCGCCTCACATATCCTAATTTCAATTCGCAGTAGTAAAAAGTCATATTGTAGAGCTCTGTAATTCAATTCTTACTAGTAAGAAGTCCTATTGTAGATATCTGTAAATACATTTTGACTAGTAAGAATTCCAGGCCCACATATCCATAATTGAGTTGTCACTAGTAAAAAATGATATTACCTTTGATATTCACATTTTGGATATGTAATTTTTAGATCTCTAAAATGTAATTGTAGAGCTCTGTAATTAAATTTTTACTAGTAGCAACTGAATTATGGATATGTGGGCCTGGAATTCGAGTAAACTTTTGGGCTTGCCATAACTGGAGGCCTGATCTGTCTATATTCACTCTGGGTTTGGACTTGTTGGGAGTGTTTTGGCTAGAGGTGGGTGGCGAGCATGTAACGAAGGTCACAACTTCCTTCGTTATTTTAAGTTAAGAGAATTAGACACGAAACGGATTTTAATAAGAATTCTGCGGCACTGCATTTTTCCGTAAAGTACATTAGGCAGATTGAATTAAAAATGATGTATATCTCATAAATTTAGACCAGATTCCTCTTTTTATCAAGGGATTTAGATGAAACTGTTTATTATCAATTCAAATGATGTGTTTGTAAAAGCCTAGTTTAAAATAAAGGTAAGAGTTTTCAAGTTGATTATCCCGAAATAGGCGTATTATTTGTTCATTACCACATTTCAATCGCGTCACAACTACGGGTTGTGGCGACATCTGGCGATTGTAAGTGGGTCTAACTAATTGAGGACTGCCATAAATATATTTCGCACCGTGACAGACTACCAAAGTGGAACTTCGCCATCGCCGAAGCGATGTTGAGGCTACATCTATATGCCGAGGAGGCCTAAATTTGAACAATTAGTTTCCATATGTGTATATTTCTCTATATAATTTGTTTAGCATCTTGCACTTTGTAGTGTGAAGGAACGGGATGTAGATGTGTCATGTTCATTATAAACTTTAAAAAATATATGTTAACTAGTAAATTAACCACTTTCAATAAAAAGCCTCAGTCAAGTCACTTCATGGAAATATATTCTCTATTATAGGCTCTATTATTTTGGACTCTTATGTATAAACATAATTTTTCTCCTCATAAACAGCTAATATGGAATAACAAATAT
>JAODKN010000093.1:7639821-7651307 GCA_026774425.1 Petrocephalus zakoni
TGGTTTTGTTTTGGTTGTGGGGTTGTTGGTGGGTGGTGGGGTTGTGTTGTGTTCCCCCGTTTTTGGGGGGGGGGGGGGGGGGGGGGGGGGTGTTGTAGGGTTTGTTTGGGGAAATCGTCTCGTCTTGGTTACTTTCTCTATTGTAGATTATTTTTGTGTGTCAAATAAATGCTGTTGGTTTTCAGTACCACTTGTCCTTGTTGGTTCTGGATCATATGGCCAAGACACCGAAACCCTCTCATACACTATGTACCACATCTCCACGCCGATGTTTGGCATTACGTTACCCTCTGTGTACGAGCAGATCAGTAATGCAGCCCTCATTGTCATTTTTAATGGGCAATCAATCACCTAAATTTGTTTCAATCTGAGCATGCATGTCGAAGCATTGAAACAATGGGCATTTATGATCTGTAATTTGTGTTAAAACACAGTTTCTATAATGAATATGTTTATTTTCTTTTACAAAAATCATTGTCTAGAAATACAGGTATTCAAGAAATGAGATATTTGCAGTCGTATATCTGGTTGTCAACAGCCAGTCCAATAGTAACTACCTCATGGATGTTAAAGCTTTTAACCAAATAACATGACAACACTTCCCGCCCAGAGGCAGAAGGCCCAACATTTCATACAGTTAATAACACTGATTCATATTCACATACTATCTATCCGATCAATAGAGGTACATACTGTATATAATATGAAGCACAGCAACACACAAAGGGGTTATGTAGTCTGCCAGTTTTGCTTAATGTTAGTTTTGACATACATTTAAATTTGCATGTGAGCGTGCAAATATCCGCGCGCACACAAACGCGCATGCTTCTCCCCCCTGACGCTTTCTTATGTAGTGTCTAAGGCACTAAATAGGAGGTCAATTTCATACATTACCCTCTTTTTTAATACTGGAAATGTATAATAGTACAGATGGGTATTTAGACTCAGGCATAACACTGCGGGGGCGGCAGTGTGCTCATAATGAGCTTTGAGATGCAACTCAAAGGCTTTGTGAGCTCAATGGGACATAAGGTCTGTTTCTCCAAGGCCAGGCTGTGTGAGACAGGCCGGGAGGTTGTGGACACTAGTCCCCAGCTGGAGGATGCTATTCTAGGCACTGATGCAAACAGCTCAGTAAAATCCATAGCTATTCTGCCCACCAAAACCATCCACTTAATAACAAGGAGCTGATAATTCTACCTGGAGGTTTTGCTCCGTAACAACGCTGAGATGATTCACTGAGATGACCCATTCCATCCACAGGACAACACTTCCAGTTTCTAAGCAGACATGTCAGCATGTAGCAGAGTGCAGTTCAGAGCTAAACGACCAAGTATTCCTCCCTATGGAACCCCGCAAAAAATAGCTTCTCGTCAAAGTGGACTTAAGCAGTTTAGAGATGTACTGTCACTTGAGTAATTTCATTTTAATTGAATTTATGGAATAAAAATCCAATGGGTTCACAGTTTGATTTTTCCAGTCCATTTCAGAAACACAACTTAAACTTTTTTGTTGCATCTTAAAAAGTTGAATGTTCTGTACACGAGAGGAAACGGTTGAGATGAAAACAGCTGGAAATGGACCTTCAAGCTGGTCTTTGAGTAGGACTATCGTTTAGCTTAAGGACAGCATCCATCAGGCCTTAACAGCCAGGAAATGGCTTTACATTATTTGTGAGGGGAACAAAACAATCACTCCTCATACTGGGTGTCAGTGAATGTGCACAAGATTTAAGCTCCCATATATAAACACACGCTCATATGTAAAAATGCACCTGTACCTATCATTTTCTTAAGCAGAATACATTACGTCAAAGCTACAGCTATATTAAGACGCAAGAGATGAATGACGTGCTCAGCCTTGCAGCTTGCCAGGGTAGAGTAAGGCAGAGTTATGGCCCCCCCCACTCTGGGGTCCGAGGGCTCCCTGCGGTGCTGGCGTCTTGGACGAAGGGGGAGGAGTCGGGGTGAGACTGAGGCGCTGTTGCATGCTGGCTGGCTCGCTGGGACAACGCCTCTACTCTGGCTGGCCGGCTTGCGTCTCGTTCAGGTCGCTGGACTTGCTGTCCACGTCGTCGTCCGAGAGTTCCATCGAGGCACCCTCCAGCTGGAGCTGCCGACGTCCTGGGCGGCCGCTGGAGAAGGTGATGGGGCCTCCTCGCCTGGGAAGGGGCACGGTGGATGGGGGGGGGCAAAGAACTGGCATCAGACATGAGCTGTACAAGAGGATCATTAAGTCTACAAAACTCGAGCAGTTCTTCCAAGAACTAGAGCAGGGTTGTGCAAATCTGGGTCTTCGGGGCCGAGCCCTGCTGATTCTCCAGCCTTCCTTTACCTGCCAGCCAGGTGTGAAGCTCCCAGCCAAAGCGCGGCTAGGTGTGTGAGCACGGCTCCTGTGCGACTGCACATTACCTCAGGCGGTTCTTCAGGGTGTTGACCTCACGGCTCAGGCCCTCGCTGGCCTCCGTGGCGTCTTCCAGCTCCCGCTGCAGCTTCCGGCGGGAGGCGTTGGCGCGGGTGGCCTCCTCCTCTGCCTCCTCCAGCTGCCTCTTCAGCTGCTTCATCCGGACGTTGGCCTTTTCCATCTGGCGAATACGGTGGGAGTTCAGCCAACTTTCAAGGTTATGCTGAGCGGATGGCTGCAGCTGGGGTGGATGTCTCCATCCTCAGCACATTCCTCACCTGCTCCTTGTACTGGTCGGCATGGCGACGCTCGTCCTCCACTTGCATGAACACCTCCTTCAGCTTCTTCTCTGTGCGACGCACGATCTTGTTGGCAGCAGCTCTCTCCCTGGGGAAAAGGAAGGAGAACCTCCTGTTAAAATTTGCGTGTGTACAGGTTTTGCTATACTTGCCAGACCTCAGTACTTCATTTTATAAAAATCTGTGAATGCAATCAAAAAACTACAGAAGTCATTTTGTTTGGTTGCTCATGGTTAAAGTTATGGCTGGGTAGGGGTTAAGGGTGTCATGACTGGGATTAGGGTTTGTCCCCAATGAATAGGCGGTCATATATATATATATATATATATATATAAAATAGAGGAATATATATATGGCTCTCCACTGAATTGACTTCTGCAGATTTCCACACGTTTCCAAAGAGGGATTTGGTGGATATCCATTGCCAATGCACATTTCCATTAATGGCAAAGCCAAGTCCTAAAAAAGCCATTAGATGGAGGGGAGATCCTTACTTGGCTTCTTGTTCTAACTGCTCTTCCAGCTGTGCAATCTTGGCCTCCAGGGCAGTGATGGTGGCCTTAAACTTGGACTTGACGGAGCCCTCCAGCTCCTGCAGTTTGGCCTTCAGCTCCTTGTTCTGACGCTCGAGCTGCTGTCGGGCATTCTCGCTTTTCTGGGCGGCGCTGCGCTCTCCTGCCAGCTCCGTGTTCAGGGTGTCCACCTGGGAGGGTCAGCAAGCGCCTTCCGGTTACCCAGCCATATGTATGTTTTAACCTAGTTCCAGCCATTACGCACACGGGCAGACCTGCATGGTGGTCTTGCGGAAGCGGTCGTTGAGCAGTTCCATGTTGCTCTGCTCCTCCTCCAGCTCCTCCTCCAGCTGAGCGATTCGTGCCTCGAGTCGTCGCTTCTCATCCAGCAGGGCTGACCTGGGACAGAAGTAGGTTTGCCACATTTCATATGGAAAAATAAAGGACGCCTACCATAATGGGGCGTGGCCACAACCACTACGTACCAAGTGATGCACCAACTTAAACCATGGTCTCAAGAAAGTATTACGATTCATACTTAATATCTGAAGTACTTTATTATCAATGGAAATAAAAGTAAACTGAAAAAATCTTTGTAATTAAATAAGCATTGACATGAAATCAGTCGCTTTATATCAAAACTTAAATAAAATAAAATAAAAGCTTATTTATAGCTATCAAAGCTATAAATAAGACAAATGAATCTAATCAAGCGTTTTCATACAAACTGTGGACGGGATGATGCTGCGTTCATCACAACTCTGATACGGGACAAACCGCGTCTCGCATTGATTTAGATTTTCCTGTCCAATATGGGAGGATTGCGTATTTTAAGAGACGTGTGGCAGCCTTAGACTGAAGTAACATGGCATCAGCCGGAGGAGGGAAGGCAGGGAAACGCCAGACTTTAGCTGTAGCGTGCTCTGTAGCGGACCCAGTATGGCCCGGCGGTGGCGTACTTTCCGGAGGCGCTGTTGGAGATCTCGTCAGCCAGCTCGTCCCGCTCCTGCTCCGCGTGGCGCCGAGCCCTCTCCGAGGC
Source organism: Petrocephalus zakoni (assembly GCA_026774425.1). Lineage (NCBI taxonomy): Eukaryota > Metazoa > Chordata > Actinopteri > Osteoglossiformes > Mormyridae > Petrocephalus > Petrocephalus zakoni. The sequence goes on from JAODKN010000093.1 coordinate 7,644,075, forward strand.
CGCCAGGTCCTGGGGACAATTAGCCAAAGTTACAGTTAGCGAGCCTGTGAGCCAACGCCAGCACTGACCGCACTACGGCACATGTGGATGTACCTCCTGAAGCTGCAGTATCTCAGCTTCCAAACTCTTGAGTTTCTTCTCATTCTCCTTAGACTGGGCAAAGATCTCATCGCGAGAGGCTCGGGCCTCCTCCAGCTCCCGCTGGTAGTCCTTCATCTGGGCCTAAGGAGAACGGTATTAACTCTCAGCCTGATGGTTCCATTGTTGTTTGCGGGATTTCCGAACAATTTCTTCAGTTCCATGATTGAGGTGGAAGACGTTAAATCCTCTCAAAACGAACGTGTTACCTGGAGTTTGCGTAGCTGTTTAATTGCTTCGTCACGAGCCTTGTTAGCCGCCTCAATTTGGGCTTCCAGGTCTTTCAGGTCCATCTCCATCTTCTTCTTGGCGGCAACAGCCAGGGCTCTCTGCTTACGCTCATCCTCCAGCTCGGCCTCCATCTCCCGTACCTGAAGATGGACCATGGGGTCACCCAGGCAGCTTTACTGGGCAAGGAACTAACTCATGATTGGCATACATCTTGGCTGTCACCATACTGGAGCAGCAGTATCTAACAAGAGTTTACAAAGGGTGGAGAGTGCATATAGTTCTTTGTTAATACTGCAAATTCATTTCGTCCTAAAACATTTAATATTTTCAGGTCATTGTGGAATCTGCCATCATGAGTTGCTGTGATCGACGCCTGGCCTTGATCCCCCGAGATACCTGTTTGACCAGCATCCTCTTCTTTTCTTCATTCTGCTCATCTCTGGCTTGCAGGTCTCTCTCAAACTGGGCCTTCATGGCCTGCATGTTGACCTCCAGCCTCAGCTTGGCGTCCTCAGTGGCCTGCAGCTCGTCCTCCAGCTCTTCCAGCTGTGTGCGCATCTCCTCCACCTGCTGCTCTAGGGTTCGCTTGGACTTCTCCAGTTCGTGCACCTGCAAACATCAAGTTAGCGAGCGAATGCCCAGTCTCAGCCATTAACAAGGTCAAATGGAACTCCACTTTTGTCCCGATATGCCAGGACCCACGGAGCTGAGAAAGTGGTCCTCGTGGTCTTTCCCAACACAGGCAAGTCAAGTAGCACCACTTACATTCTTCCCCACGTCGTCTTTGGAGCTCATGAGGTCTTCCATCTCTGTGCGCAGCTGCTTGTTGAGTCTCTCAAACTCCTCCTTGGACTCCAGGGCCTCGTCCAGGGCACGGGCCAATGACAGAGCTTTCGTCTCCTTCTCCCGGGCTTCTGCCTCGGCCCGGTCCCGCTCCTCTGCGTAGCGTGCAGAGATGTTCTTCTCTTCTGCCAACATCTAAATCACAGAAGGAAGGCACTTAGCATGGCACTGTGCTCTGATGCTCACTGGAAACCACCTTGCAATAAAAGCTCCACCTTCTCAGGATCTTACAATCAAGGACATGGGAAGTTCATACTATTTTAAGATGTGAATACCTGGTCAAACTTCTTCTGCTTCTTCTCTAGGTTCTGGACTATCTGCCTCTGGTGGTCCAGGTCCACCAGCAGGTCATCCAGCTCCTGCTGCAGCCTATTTTTGGTCTTCTCCATCTTGTCAAAGGCAATGGCCTTCTCCTCCAGCCGCTGGTTAGTACACTCCATATCTTTTTGAAGCTTCTTTTTCAATTCTTCCAGTCCCTCCATGGTCCCCACATCATCTTCCAGTTTCTTCTTGGTCTCACTCAGCTGGAGGAAGAATGAAATGTAAATAAATGCTACAATGATGATGCAGGGTAAATATTGCCATAAATAATGAATTCACAGCCTTGTATCGATAATTGTCACAGAACAATGTTATACTGCTTTCGTCCCAAGTGCCTCGGTTTTAGGTAATTCCAGAAGCACTTTTAACCCCTTCAGGTCCGACCCAGCTCTGTCCTCCCGCCCCCCACACGCCATAGAGCCCCACCCCCCACCTGAGCCTGCAGGGTGGCCAGCTGCTTCTCCAGGTTCCTGCGCGCCTCCTCCTCCTCCTCCTGCTGCTCCTGCAGGTTGCTCTTCTCTTCCTCCAGCTGCCTGATGCGACTGCTGAGGTTCAGCTTCTGCCGAGTCTCCTCCTGAAGCAGCTCCTGCAAGCACACCCCCGAGAGGCCCCGTGTTCCAGTTTGGCCGGCGGTATGAGGCCTAACATGCACCATGTTCAAACATGCTCTCACTCCTAATCACACTTCAGGGACGAGCGATATCTCTGTCCCACCTAGTGTCATTTCACAGACAAAAAGGGCACATTTATTACTATACATACAAACATTATACCTCCATTCTTAAAGCCTTGGTTCTTTATTTACATCAATTCAATTGGTCCTTCAGGTGTCAAAGGTACGAAGTCTGTAGAGGACATGCATCAACTTTTTTTCCCTTTTCGTTATAACCAAAGTCGTTTTCTCAAGATCACAACTTATGTTTCTCGTGATCTCGACATAACCAAAGTCATTTTCCTAAGTTCTCACAACAGGTTTAGTATTATCCTCATGGACGAACGCATCAGATTGTACTTTGATCGTGGACGGTCCCAAGAGGAAATAACAGTACGTCTGTCGGTGCTATTAACGGATGCATTTATGGATTCTCGAGGCACATTATTAGTCTATATCACCTGTTTACATGAACGTTTTCCGTGCCAAAATCGGAACCATCAATGCATCCCTTAACAGATATGTGGTTGAGCTTCAGTTTATTGTAAGAATCCATATGCCATAATTTTTATTAATATAGCGCCTTTCTCACACTCAGTGATGCTTTACGATGCAAACAATAAGTAGTTAGTGCCAGGCACACTGTAATATCTCTGCAATCTTCTTCCTCTCCTCTCCTGCACTCCAGCGGGATCTCTTACCACTTGTCGGGTAAGCCGGCATCTTTCAAAAATCGGTAACCATGGAGAAATAAGTTGTGATCGAGATGACGAAAAAAAAAGTTGATGCATGTCCTCTACAGACTTCCATACAAAAGGTGTAAATTGTAATAGATCCATATAAAATCCGAGAAAGAGCAGAGTTGCTCATGCCTGCTGTACGCAGACGGCTGGGGAAAATTCAAACCCTGCCAGTCTCTCCCACCTGGCTGTCCTGTAGCTGGCTTTCCAGGCTGGCCACGTCCTTGGTCATCTTGATCCCTTTCTTCTCTGCATCCTCGAGCAGTGCCGACACGTTGTCCAGCTCCGTCTGCATGTGCCCAGATGAACAGTGGGATTACAGCTATGACCTTGTGTGTCTTTCAGACATTTAAAGGCCTTAACTGAAGGATGCAAGTCAAATTACAATCACAGCGTTCACTCCAGGGCAATCAGCACATTGCTCTCAAAGTCAACCACCCTGAATATTATGCAGTATCATTATAACGGCAGACTTTCAAATAAACAAATCATCATGGAGGACTAATCTGCACTGACATCTGACTGCTATATCAGAGCAGCTAGTGCCTCCGAAGGGCACCTAGTTATTGTGATGGAAGGAAGGCAGCTGGACCCTGACCTGCAGCTTGAGGGAGCGCTCTCCCAGCTCACTCTTGACCCGCTCGCCCTCAGAGACCCGGGCCACAAACTCCTGCAGCTGGGCCTCCAGCTTCTTCCTCTTGTGCTCCGAGTCGCCCTTGGCCTGCTGCAGCCCCTTCACCTCAACCGCCAGCTCCTTGTTGTCGCTCTCCAAGGTCTGCTTGGTCTTCTCCAGGTTAGACTTGAACTGTATACCGAGTTGGAGGGGTTTACACGTTCCATCATCTTGCCCAGTGTGTTAAATCTCTCAAACAGCGGAGTGGACGTTTAGCGGGACCGGGCCCGGTTCCCCCACGCACCCGCTTGGCCTGTTCCAGCTGCTCCGAAAGCTCCTCCAGAGCAGTCGAGTGCCTCTGCCTCATGTCCTGGATCTGGGACTCGTGGTTCTTGGTCTCCTCATCAATGGCTTTTTTCAGCTCTGCCACCTCCTGCTCTCGCTTGCTCCTGAAGTGGCAACAGAGAACTGAAGTCCTGGCCCCATCACAGCCATTTACACAAGGATACAGAACACCAAACTCTGATAAATTAGAATATTAAATTGCATTGTTTTATTGCTATAACAGAAAACCTGACCTCCAGTATCTGTGACAATATTAGTGGCTTGTTTTGAATAAATGCTCTCATCACCATTCTTACGTCACTGATCTACTCATTAAAGCCAGGCCAACTGTGATTTTAGTTTGGAGTACACAACATGCACAGCGAATCATCCCGAATTGACACACTCTGCAGGAGAGCTTTACAGAAAGAACAGCATATGGACCCAAAGCGAGAACATCCTCCAGGTCAGCGCCAGCCTACCTGAGCTCCTGCTGGGCGGCGGTGGTGTCCAGTGTGTCCTCCAGCTCCGTCTTCAAAGCCTCCAGCTCCTCGCTGAGGTCCCTCTTAAGCTTCTCGGCCTTGTTCCTGGCCATCTTCTCGGACTCCAGGTCCTCCTGCAGCTCAGCGAGCTGGGCCTGCAGCTCACGCACCTGCTTCAGGGCATTGTTCTTCTGGGCGACCTCCTCATCGCCTCTAATACAGACAGACATGCACAGTAGATTATCATCAGACGAACTGCTGCATTAATTAAGCTTTAAGCACATCTATCACATCAACCCCTAAATGGCAGCAGCAGCATACTTTGTACTTCATTATTTGTTGCTACTATTTCTATGGTAAGAATAAAATTAAAGGTTGTGCATCTGCATATATCACTGGTGATCCTTCCCATTAATAATCACTCCTGACCACAGGGTGGCAGTGCAGGGAACAGAAACCAAGGTGACTCCACACAGAGGACACAGGGGTGAAAAGACGGAAATCACCATGATGAAACTGCATGTTGGTTGTGGAAAGTGACTGATTACATATCCAGAGACCTCCCTGGAGAGGAGTAAGATTAAATCTCAATGACCTGACAGTACAGCTAATCCTAGCTGCTTATAGTAAAACCAATCGGTTCAGCTGCAGTCAAACGGCAGGTAAAACAGAAAAGACAAGGACCTAAAGAAAGCATGTTCAGAGAAAATGAGGGAGGGGGCACATGAGACGGGCTCCAGTTCACTCATTTTCTCACCCGGATAATAGCTAATTACTTGACCTTCATTAAGATTATCTGCAGAATCTAAATCCATAGGCTGCTTGCTCCTCCTAACAATCTTGATAAAAATGTTAACCCCAGCATTAAAGATGATGACCAGACCCAGACAAGCTCATACAGCCAACATCAGCTCAGTCTTTAATTAATCCCTTTAAATTCATTCACCTACATCTGTAAAAAGCCGATTATGTATAAATACATAAATGCACATCATTCTAGTTGCAGGACACTATTCCAGCAGAGAGAATATCACCCTCAGGCCGCATGTGGATGCACATGGCGTTATTGTGCTGAGCAGCTGGGGGAAGCTCTTACCGCACTGTTTCACATGAGTGCAGACAGAGGCCAGATACCAAAAATAGGGAAACCAACTATAATTCCTGTTCCAAAAGCAGCAAATCCAAGAGATGAGCGAGTTATGTCCTGTAGCACTCACCTCTTGTGATGAAGACTTTTGAGAAAATTATAAAAGGTGGCTTTTTTGATTAACGACCGATTAGACCCAATGCACTTTGCATACCAAACCGGTAAAGGGGTGGAAGACGTAAAACTATTTTAGACAGAGCACACAAGCACCGGGAAAGACCTAAATCTTATGTCCGGCTTCTATTTGCTGATTTTTCTTCTGCTTTTAACAAAATGCAACCCCATATTTTAATTGAACGACTGGCCTCTTATTTTAAGCTACCTGATCAGATTTTACCGTTCAGCGGGTTTTTGTTAATGGTCACATGTCTGATTCTATCATTTCAAACACTGGTTCACCTCAGGGCTGTGTTCTTCCCCCTCCACTTATCATCATGCACACAGACAGCTGCAGGTCCTCTCAGCAGGACAGCTCTCTGGGGAAGTTCTCTGATCACACTGCTCTGCTGTCTCTTCTACTGGGTTCGCAGTCTGACCATGGCTCTGCCCTGTCCTTAGTTGTTAAATGGTGTGACGAGAACTTTCTTGACTTGAATGTTGCCAAAACTAAGGAACTGATTATTGATTTTAGTAAAACCCAGTTTTATAAATAGTGAGGAAGTTCAACTTGTGGAAACTTATAAATATTTAGGGACAGTGTTCGATTTTCAGCTGAAGTTCAACATAAATACAGACTCACTTAAGTGTGGGCAACAAAGAATCTACTTAATGCAGAAACTGAACTCCTTTGGCATTTCAAAAATGATTTTATGTAGTTTTTATCATTTTATTGAGAGTCTTTCTTTTATCTGTTGGTTCAATGGGCTTTCTGTGAAAGATAAAAACAGTCTGAATAACATTGTTAAGGTCTGCTCCAAGGTTATTGGAGTCAAGCTAAATGATCCGAGTTCACAGTGGAAGAAACGTGTGGTGCAAAAAGTATCATTAGTCAGCCTGATCATATTCTCGCCTGAGTTAGTTCTAATGCCCTCAGGCCGGAGCCATCATGCACCCCTGAGGAAAACAAATCGCTACTCAAACTCCTTTATACCTTCAGTTATCAAACTTAAATACCCAGTAACTTGGTACCCTGATTTTTTATCTGCTTATCGTTATCCTTGGTCATGTAGATACACCTTCATGTGCATGTATGAACACAGGGGTTATTCCTGTTTGCTTGCTTGTGACCCTGGGTTGAGCAGTTTCACTAGTTCAGTATGTTGTGGGATTTAAAGTTTTCTGATTCTGACTCAAAAAAAAAAAAAAAAAAAAAAAAAAAAAAATCGGCAGGCCAGACTGGGACCCACCTGGCCAAGGCGGCCTGTAGCTCCTCCTCCTTCTTAGCCAGCTGGTTCTTCAGCTCCTCTATCTGGGCCTGCAGCTCAGCGATCTGGTCCTGGAGGTCAGTGGTCTCGGCATCCAGTTTCCTCTTCGCCTTCTCCAGCTCCTGGCGGGTCTTTTCCTCCTTCTTCAGGCGCTCTGAGTTACACAGACATCGTGTTCATACACAAGGTGAAACCAGGCGCCCGTTTCGTTTGCAGTAACCCGAAGTGTGAAATAGAGCCCTGCGCGGGACTGTTTTTTTCATCCCGCTCCCGCCTGCTCCCGCCCGCTCCCGCAGAATTTCTGACCATTACCGCCTGCCCCCGCGGTCTGTCTCTGTCCAATCCCGCCCGCACCCGCAATATTTCTGTCCAATCCCG
>JAODKN010000093.1:7658351-7680843 GCA_026774425.1 Petrocephalus zakoni
GGGAGAAGAGGAGCAGGTCCAGTTAGGAGGAAAACACTGGCAGCAGACACACTGGCCCACACTGACCACTAAGCAGCAATATAAAAGCCTGTCACAGGGAAACACAACCTGGGCAGCATGCCTGACACAAACATCCCATCCACCCCCAAATTTATCTATCCATCTTTCTCGCTCACCAAGCACATGCTTGTCGATTGTAATTATGATCCACCAGTTATTAATGGAGGTAATGAATAATTCATGGTTTGTTACATCCAATTATCACTGACATGCTTCGCTGCGTTTAGTACAGAACCACCAGAGCTATTAATAACTTCAGAGAATTTTAATGAATACCTGTCAGTTTCTGCAGCCTGTGTTATTCAAGAGGTCTAAGGCTAAGGCTTCTGTGCATCTCCACCGAGAAGTGAGGACACACAGAGGCACTTGGAAACATCCTGACTTCTCCAGGTAAACTTGATGACACTCCTATGTACCACATGAACATCCTTAGATCGCCTAGTGCTGACGGCATCGAGGTGGCCGACCGGGAACCCTGGCTCAGGAACTCACCATCCTTCCACAGCTCTGCCACAAACTTGTCCGTCGACTGGTGCAGGAGAGTGGCCACGTTGTCATTGAGGGGGTCCATGTTCTTCATCAGCCACTCATCTGCCTTGTAGTCCACCTGGGCATAATTTGCAGAAGGTTACTTCATATCTCAGCAAGCTATTGAAGCACCTCTTAGCCTGCAATGAGACTCTTCTATTGCATTCTTCATCACACTTTGATTTGATTTTGGACCTTAAAAGCAGATGCGAGTCCCTGCCATAAGTGACCAGGGCTTCAGTATGTACAGAATCTTCACAAACAAGCGTCAAGAAGGGGGTGAAAGTTGAAAACTGATTTACGCAACAGTACTAGTCCAGCACATCCCCAAGATGGGAAACAGATGTGGACAATACGCCTTTCTGCACACAGGGATCGTTTCAAAGCTCCGGCCAACATCTCTCTCCCAGTAACATTCATCTAATCAATAAAAACAAAGTCAAACACTAGAAAGACATAATGTATATTGTTCAAGAAATCCGAACTGATAAAGACCATTTTTCCAATGTACACTAAAAAAGTGCTGCCCTGGAACTGGTTCACTGCTCTCCTGGGATGACAGGGATGTCACCAAGAATTGGAGCACAATCTCGTCTAAGGAACACTGTTTATGCTGTTCATTAGTTTCCATCAAAATCTGCTCGTAATGTATGGCAGGAAAATATCCTTAAACCTCGCCTGTTTAACTTGTTTTCTGAATCTATTACTCCTTTCATTCAAGACATTCAGCTGGGCAACAGTGAGCACTGTCCTTAGAATGCATCAGTGCTTGTCACCACACAGCATAACTAATTATATGGAAAGCCTCTACACTTAACTGTGATAGATTTGTAAAATATGGAGTGTCTCAGGATAAAGGAGTGAATGAATGTATCACCCTGCCAGCATAGTGTATGATGCAGAAGTCGGCTTTGTCCTTCAGCTGCCTGGGCTTCTGGAACTTGGGGTGGGTGCCCTGCTCCTGCACCAGCTTATCCACAAACGTCTTGTCCGTGGCCTTGGGGAACCAGCACTCCTCATCCAGCAGGGCCAGAACACCAGGTGGGTTTGCCTGTGATGGTACACAGCATGGAGCACAATTAAGAGAACAATGGTCATTTTACTTAAAATCCACATGACTCCTATTCAGTCCTGCAAGACCTCAATTCACCCCTCTATAAATCACTCATGGGAGTTTCACTCGCAAAAATGTTTGGAGGGCAGAAAGAAAAATTGGTTCAGAGAAATAACCAATCAGTTCATGTGTCAGATGTCACACCAACCAATCAGATGTCTTGGTCTGGCCCCCTCTAGGTGCTTGGACTTACCTCCTCTACAATTTGATTGGTTCTCTCTGAAAATCATTTTTTCATTCTGCCCCCAGAATATTTTGTGTAAAACTCCCACAAGCCTATAAATCACCAAGCCTCAGCTAGCCCAAACAATTGCCATTCAAAACTGTGGCCCTCTAGTGGAACTCATGAACACTGTTCCAAGACAGTGCAAAAGTTCCTTAAAAACAAAAAAACATGACTATAAATTTACTTGTGAGTTTTAAATCCTCCAGGACAAATTATACTGACCGGCCTTTCAATCAGGTCGATGCACGGCTGCAGGTCCAGGCCGAAGTCGATGAAGCTCCACTCGATGCCCTCCCGCTGGTACTCCTCCTGCTCCAGGATGAACATGGTGTGGTTGAACAGCTGCTGCAGCTTCTCGTTGGTGTAGTTGATGCACAGCTGCTCAAAGGAGTTCAGCTACAGGGAGAAAACATGAGTCAGCTGTAGGCTATAAATGGAAACGTGGACATGTCGCTCGACCTCGTCTTTCCATTCTAGTAATCATACTGCTTCAACTCAATTTAAAGAAACTTTAGATGTAATGAAATTTAAAGAAGCCTTTTTGTTATATTAGCTCTCATTGACTGTCAGCATCTGGAGAAATTAAGCAAGGAAAATGACTAGATATGGTCACATGTTTGGGCACCTAAACAAAATGACACTCATTCTGAAAGGGGGTTTGACTCCCATGAGGTTACAGAAAGTCTTTGTACAGTAAGTGTTGGCTATTGCCTTCAGTGACTGTTCTATAAGTAAGGTGCATGCAGCAGCCCACAGTCAACAAATGAGGGTCTTTCAAGTTTGCTTAATTTCACCATCGGTATTGTTTATTCCAGTTTTTTTTCCCCCACAGTGTACTTGGCTTTTAGCCTTGAGAAAAACACGGTCAAAAGATGCTGCCTCCAAGCTGCCTGGGGGGTGGAAGATAAACTGTGCCAAATCAAACAGGAAGCTGCAAAAATGTACTAAATAATAAACAAAACTGATGAAAACAGAGTAAAATAAAACTAATTTAAAGAGAGAAAACAGGTAATTTGTTACCAATGGAAAGTGTGTCACCCCCACGTGGCATAGCAACCTTTGAACTTTAACTACTGGTACACCCAGGGCTGATTTTTCGTCAAGTGTTTTATTTAAAGTTGGGGGCATAATATTATCATCATTATTATTAATAATATCAATAATATCAATAATATCAATAATAATAATAATAATAATAATAATAATGATAATAATGATAATAATAATAATAATAATAAATGCTAGGTGCTCCTTTAAATGCCAAGTATTTCAATGTACAGTCTGACAGTTACTCTGTTTCTTTCCCATAGTGAAGGTGTCCAAAAAGATCAGACAGCCAGTGCACTTTCCCCATTGCCAGTTGTCATGCAGGAGACGTTAAGGTACCTGGAAGATCTCAAAGCCAGCAATATCCAGGATGCCGATGAAGGAGGCCCCCTGGCGCTTGGTCCTGTCCAGAGCTTTGTTGATACGGTGGACCAGCCAGCGAAACAGCCTCTCGTATGTAGCCTTCGCAAGGGCTTCCACAGCGAAGTCCGCCTGCAGAGAGATGGCGCGGTGCAGCAGTTTGCAGGCTGTATCGGCAGCACTGCATCACCACTTAGACCTCAAAAGTGGTTAAAGCATGATTCATTAACTGTCAGTTTAATAAGTTCAGTGTTTTTGACAGTAAACAAATCTCAAAATAAGTTTAATCTTTAATCAAATTGTTGACCTTCAGAGAAATGGGGAAGCGTTCCTGCCCATTTAGTCCAGCATTCCTCCCAATTTAACCTGATAAATGTCCCACTACATTCCTTTGCTGTTTATTCTCCAAAAAGCCATAAAATGGCCATGAAGCATTTAAAGCCCAAAGTCAACTAGCCAGTTTATATCTGGTGCCAAAGGTACAAGGTAAAGAGATTTTTTTTAATAAAAATAACAACCTGTCATATTATGCCTTGGTGAAAAACTGTCTTTCAACATATTAACCAGTACTAACAGATAACCACAAGTACACAATCAAACAAACAGACCCATATACTAAATACAGCACTTTCTGCTGACCTGTTACCAAAAATAATTTAAATATATATGGGCCAAGGTGACCTATATTTAAAATTTCACCTAAAAGATGCAGAAAGCCCCACATTCCAAAGTATTAATCTCCATCCCAGCTATCCTAGGCTTCTTCCTCCGATGCCCAATTGCACAGCCACTCAAAGAGCTAAGGAGCAGCACTGCCAGCTATCCCAGCCAGGACTCGTCTAAGCACAGACCTCCTCTAACCGCTAGGTCACCACTGCGATTTCCCCATCATTGTTTCAGTCCAACCCCAAGGTAAAATGGAAATAGAGCACTTTTCTCATGACCCAGTGATATTTTTTTTATATCACTGGCCTTAAATACCCCAGCATACACAGGCAAAAAATTACTAGGACAATAAAGCAAATGTGTGCATGCATAGGCAGGACATGCACAATCCCCCACAGGGTAGGGCGCAGGCACGGAGTGAGGGGCCTACAGTACCTGCTCTTTGGTCTGCGCTTTCTGGACGTAGTCTCGGCCAACCTTGATGCGAGGGGACAGGATGGCCCGGGTAAACTCCATCACATTCATCCCTAGCAGGTGGCACAGCTTCTGTGCAGCTGTGCGTGTAAAGGGAGGATGAGGGCAGCAATGACAATCAGTGTGAGGACACATAACCGAGGGCCACCACCATCTGCCTGCAGCGAGCCGTGACTATAAAGCATTACAAATTTGTCTGACACCACCTTGCAAAAATGTATGAACCATGGGTAACATTATCCAAAAAATGAACCATGGGTAACATTATCCAAAAAACAAGTACCTATCCTCCACTCTAACGCTGCAGGAATAAAAAACTTATTTCGAAAGGGGAGGGGGGCAGTCTACTCTAAGGCAAGTCAGACTGATTTATGGCAGTCAACAAATACATTTCCTATTATCAGTAACATTTGAAAGATTCATATGATGTTCATTTCTTTGCAGGGGAAGTTCTGGAAAGTGAAGCCATCACGATGTGGTCCATAGTAACAGCAACTGGTTCCATTTGAGCATTAAACCTTGCTAGACCACCACTCATCGCTCTTGGCTTAAATGAGACCTTTTCCCACACCAAAGCAGGTGCAGACTGATCACCCCCATGAGAGCCTGATGCTTAGAGTCTTTTACAAGGACAGACTTGTCATTTTTAATGTCGTCATCAATTAAGTAGATGGAGCACAAATGGGCGGTACACCGCTTTGTAACAGCAACGGGCTCCATTCCTACTTTCAACTTGAAGACCAGCAGCTGATCCTATCTACAAAATCTGCTTGCTCCTTGTTTTGTTACCTGTGTTTTCAGGCATCGAGGCCTGATCAGTGTTCCTCTCTTTCTTGAAGACTATGTTGCCAAACTGCAGCACTGATGATACCACCTTCAGCATGGCTGCAACAGGAAAGGACGTTCAAAAAAATAAATATGCAGCACACAGACAAAAACAGCACGGCGGCCAACTTCTTGCGGGGAAAAATTGAGAAAATGTCCTTGGAACATTTAAAAAAAAACCAGAAGTCCTAAAACCATCAATTTTCATGTCATTTTGAGGTGGAATTCATTCAATACCTTCCTGTGAGGGCCAGAGTCAATGGAAAGTCCCCTCAGAGGTGTGCGCACTTACACATGATCTCATCGTGGGAGAAGCTCATGATGTGCATGGCCTCCATGGTTTCCTGGAAGTTGTCCTTGTCCTGCTGGCCGGGGATGGGGATGTTGCCGTTGGACAGGAAGCGGTAGTTGTTAAATCCTTCAAGGAGAAGATCAGCTGGGCAAAAGCAAAAGGAAAATCATCACTTCACATAATCACTGATATATAAAAACTATCCAACACCTTAGAAGTTGTGGGAAGCATTTTGTAATACTGGAACTGAAACTAAGGGAACCAAAAGTTTTTAATCAGAAAGTAAATGATTGCACAAGGCCCAGTGCATATACAGGGTTCAAGGGTCCCTGGGCCTTGTACACTGACAGGTGGACAAAGCTCAGACTTACACCTCAAGTGCTCCCCAGCACCAGCCAGGAGCTGGTAGAAGATATGGAACGTGCGCTCATCCTTGGCCTGGCGGATTGCTCGTGACTTCTCCAGCAGGTCTGGGCTTGGGTCAAGGACTGCACCAAGACTTATGCTGCAGCGCATCACATCACACTCAGCTACAGAAACCCCAAGCATTTGGTATGACTTCCAACAAGCAAGCAGGAATCTGGCACAACATGCTTGCCATATAGACTCCAGCCAATTATACACTTCTCAATTTAAGGCCAATTCCGGCGTTATGGACGTCGCATTTAGACTAATATTGGAAAACAAAAAGCCTTACAACATGTTTTACAGCAGTTTAGCATCACCGAGTCAATTTGCATCTCTTTTCATGTAACCCCTTGAATTAAATATAGACAAACCATCAAGATTCATATATTAATTTGCATGTTAGCAATACATAGCACTTTATCAGCATTACGGATGTGACTAATGAACCATTGCATAGAATTGCCATAAATCACTTTGTATTATATTTAAACACAAAACTCCTTAAATCGCTGTCACTTTCTCATGTTTTTAACTCACTGAACAAAGACGCAACCATCAAAATCCACTAAATGCAAAATGCACTATTTGTACAGTGTCTCTCTACCCTAAGAAAGCACCATGTTATATGCTCTTTGGGATTCCAGTCCTGGGGGGGGTACCAGCAGGCCATTGCTTCACATGGACATGGAAAATCTTTATTAACCCTTTTAACTCTACCCATTCCTATGCATGTAACCAACGTCTAAATCAGCTGGACTAAAGAACTGAACGGTCCAGATGTATATGGTAGCTGGTGGTGGCATTAAAAGAAATCGCTTGTGAGATAAGCGAGAGTCAGCCCAAGGTCGAACAACTTTCAGCAGAATTGCTAAAAGCACAGGATTTATAAAGCAAGATGCATCAGACACATGGGATCCATGCGTGGGAAACCCCCACGTTTGGCGAGCGGCTGGCCAACAGCAGAACACAATGGCCAGCCGCACTGCTGGCAGACCAGAAGGCAGGATACAGGTCTCGATGTTGGCCCCCACGATGTAACCCGTGACGTCAAAGTTGATCCTGATGAACTTGCCCTGAATGGGGAGGGAAGCATAGATCAGATGAGCAGGACCTGTCTGAATCCTTCTCCTAGACTTGTCCCCAACTTAACCATGGGGGGGGGCTTGCAGGGGGCGGGGGGACTAGCAGACAAAACACAGCAGGGCTGGTTCCAATAATACAAGCCAAATTCCAGACCTGGTGTACATTACAGCTACTCAAAGGATCAATGTATCCTGGATGAAGCGCACCACCCCAAGCCCATGTATGGGACAGGCTTACCATGGTTAAATAATCAGAAGTATTTGAGGCATGAGTGTTTGTCCATGGGCAAATGACATTAAATTAAATACTGACAGCCACTGGGAAAATGGTCATCCACAATACCATTTTAGAGATCTCCTCCCATTATAAACAGCTGGATAATTAAAACAAACCAGTTCAGGTTGAGTGGAGTGTCTTGCTCCATATTCACTTCCTTGCCAACTGCAGCCTCCCTGCCCCAAGTTCTGGTCCTCGCCCAACACACCACTTCAAAGCTCGATTGAGGCAGTCCGCATTTTAAAATATCTCGGCTTTTAATGCAATGGGCTTGGTCTTCAGGGTCCAGCAGCCAACTGAACTGTGAGCATGTCCTCAGATGGACACAGGATTTATGAAAGAATGGACCTCAATGGGAGCTCTGCTCACTGGCATCAGTAAGATGGGCCTCACAGGTACGATATGGCCAGGCCCAGATTTACAACAGGCATACAGGTCCATAAATGATTCCCAGACGCAGCTGGAATGTTCCGGAACAGTAAATTACCTACAGGACTGTGATAATCTAATTTTACTTAAGCTGCTCAGTATTTCGTAACACTCTGAGCAATTGGGGCAGTGTGACGAGACTGCAAACACGTGTCATCGAGGCCCCCATTAACTCGCAGATGGCTGACAGTGCAAGGCCTGTTATGAAGGGAGCAACCTGCATATGTGGGGCCATTTTTAGTACAGGTGCACAGCAACATCTAGGCATCTGTTCTGACACACGACACACAGGCGGCACTTCAGAAAAGCCCAGAAACTTGCAACTTAACTTACAAATCTGGAGGAGTTGTCATTCTTCACCGTCTTGGCATTGCCAAAGGACTCGAGGATGGGGTTGGCTTGCAGGAGCTGCCGTTCCAGCTCACCCTGAAAGGTAAGTAGATGTCACAAAAAAAAAGGAAAGATGTGAAAAGCCAAGACACTAGAGAGGACCAGCCGCAGAAATCCGAGCAGAAAGGCTGACCTAAAAGAAAGAAAGAAAAAAAAAAAAACCACCACCACCTCTAGAGAACCACCACCACTCCCGCATTAAGTTGTCTACCGAAGCAAATGAATCACAATAAGAACAAAGCCGGACTTTCTCCTTTTTGGTGAAGCAAGTTTAAGGTTTGGGAACACTGCCACAGCTTGACCAAAGAGAACAGGAAGAAAACAAGTGTTAGGACTTTGCAGAAGATGAGGTCATCAGTGGTGCATGCCAAGGAAACCAGCACAGACTCCCGGCGCGTTAGTCAGCCTTCACTCCTCCAAACTGCTCAGTCTCTCATTTGGTGGTTAAGGGAGATAACAGTTTCAATTCTTAATGGTACAACAGTCATCCTTATTAGGATGTGTTCCGTAAATATACAATGCTCTTGGAGCTTGCATAATGACAGTAATTCTACTTCAATCCAAAGCAGGATTAGGTTAGTTAAGCAGCAGATTTTGTGTGGGGGGGTGGGTGAGTTCAGGATGGAATCTGCTTTTTCCAAACAATTACCCTCAGAGAGTCCTACAGCAGAAGGCGTGACTGGCACACACCAAACCCTGCTTTTCTGCCTGCTCAGCTATTAAGAATAGGTACAGGCAACATACACACCAGACCCCACCCCAATCTGGAAACTTCCCCCCCTCCCCCTAGGGCATAGAGTGCGGGGTTGCCATCCAGAGGCAAGGTTACTGGCCTAGAGCCAGGCTTCCATAGGGACTCCTCCTGAAAACTCCATGCCATCTGCTGGGATTTAAGGCCCTGGACCACCCCTACAGCAGCTCAGGGAGGGACACCGATTACCTCCAGGGGGGAGGCATATGGCTCAGCTCACCAAACCGTGTTGGGGCTGAATGTTTCCTGCCAGCCTCCAATCCAGATGTGCTTAGAATGTGGAGAATCACATCAGTTGTGTTTAGGAGATCCCAGTTCCAAAGCTGGCCAGCTCACCGCATGGGTCTGCCGCGTGCTCCCATCATTCTGCTTTCTGGAGTCCCACTGGGTCCAGGGCATTTTAAAAACCATGTTTTCTGAAAAATTTTACTTCAGACAAATTAGCATTTTTGCTGAAGAATTGGGGATGCAGAGCAAACTGTGAGCACGAGTCAGACAGCAGGTAAGACTGAATACACATAAGAAATTTAAAAATTGCAGCATTATCGTAATTTCCGGACTATAAACCACACCAGCTAAATTTGGGGGAAAATACAGATTGTTCCAGATTGTGCCGCACCCACCTATAAGCCGCAGGTGTTTTAATGTTTAATTACTGTATATAAGGGTTCCTGCTACCACGGAGGGGATTGTCGGGACAGATGACTGTTTGGGAAAGCAAAGCGTCCCATTTATTAACATTTGAGAAACACAATAAATCTTTCAATCAATTAATCAAACTTTCACATCTTTGACATGACGAACAGCATTTGTGCAGTGCAAAAATACAACGGTGCGCTCCCAGCGCACGTCCTGCAGTCATAGTACCGTAGTAGTGAAGTATAACCAAGCTTACAGCGCATGACGAGGCAATAACGTTAAATGGCTAAATTTAATTCATTTTTAAAAGTGCTTGCCTGTAACACGGCAGTCAAGCAACTTGTACAGGTTTCGAGGTGCAGACCCAGCATCGGCACGGTACTGTGGACCCACCTATTCAAGGTAGAGAAGCAGGGCCAGGAAAGCGGTCCTCTGTGAATCTTATCAGGAGTAATCAGGCCTCGTTACCCATCCGCTGGGAGGGCGGCTTCAGCAACCTCACACCTGCTGAAGAGCGGCCAGCCCAGGCTGAGCAAACAGTGACCTGTGCGAGTGTTTGGACAGGTGTCCCATGGCCAGTCCAGCGCTCAGCTTTTTATCTCCTTTTATGGAAATCTCTCTATGCATACAGAACTTAACGGTTTTTTGGCTCTCCGTCCGCATTCCAGCAATGGAGTTAAACAACGTCTTTTAAGAGAATTCAACAGCGCACGCAGAGAGACTGGAACGCACATGTCGCAGATGTGTGGCCAGGGCCATTGTTAAAATAGCTTGTGTAGCTGTAAGAGATACCCGACAGAGGGAGCAGACCTTAAAATCAAGCAGGCCTCCAGGACCCAATACTTCCCATAATTATCCAGCAAGCTTTGGGTTTACTGATCTCCAAATCTAGCTTCACAAGCTTTATTTCTTCAATGCCATGGCAACAGCTGCCTGCTGCCATAGAAACCTGCAGCTTCACTTCTCCCTTTGGCCATTCCCATTCTGCCCTTCCCTACCTTGCAGCCTCTGGCAACCGCATGCCAGTGCATCTGGCAACCAGGAATGCTGCCCACATTCCGATCCAGTGCCCTTGTGGCGAGAGAGACCAAATGGATGGTACACGTTACTTCTGTATGATAGCTTTTTATTTTCCAGAACCAACCTGACTGAATTAGCTGAGGGTGCAAAATTACTGAAGTGATGAGTAAAACAAATCTGCCCCCCCCAAAAATGAGAATTTAAACGAAAAATATATGCATAGTCTATGCAAAAGTCCAATATTAAGTGTATTTGGAAAAAGCAGACTTCCAATTAACTGTGCAGACAATTAAACTGTGCAAGGAATGAGATTATCAGGGCGATGAACGGAGGTGGCATCCCCAAAAGCTCCCCACGGGCTGGGCCAAGTGGAAGGTGCATAGGGAGGGAGGGGAGGGGACTACATGCTACTCACATAAAACAGGAGTCCACTCTGTAGCCAATGAGCAGTGTCAAAATGTTTCCATGGAAACAGACAAGTTAACAGTTATGAGAACTACAAATATACAGTCAGACAACGGATACTGCATGCAAAAAAACTTACAACGTTCAAGAAAATGAGGAGGACTGACAAAGCAGAATACATAAAGCCTGATGCATTTGGTTTGCTTTGGAAGTCTTTATATAAACAAAAAATTAGCCTATTGAGTCAAACTAGGGCAGGTCACTAATTGTGTGTGTTTGAAGACACTGCAAAAGTTGTGGGTGGTTCTTTCAGTATGGAATGGATCCCACGTTGACAGAGGCAATTAGCCACATTCAGACCACTTTCACTGACTTGGACCATCGTAAGCCTTCAAATTCTCATTCCACTTAAAATGCTGAATTAAGAGGGTGGGGGGCCTCTTCTTTTTCCCTGTGCCAAGCAGACTGACAGCTAATTACCTTCTTCCTGCTACAGTGTCTCTCCCAGTGAGCGGAATCACTTTTCACATCTTAGGATGTGATCAAGGCAGCATTTTGCCTCGACACTAAGAGCATCGCGGGCTGCATTTATCCAAAAGGGCTCATCAGTGGGTTAGAGGCGCTTGGCTCTGGCAAAACGCAAGCCTGCGGCCTACGCTTAGAGACTGATTCATTAAACATTTATAATTGAAGAGGGAAAATACTTCTCTCCATCTCCCAACCTAACTAACCTAAGTTATGTAAATGAGCAAATACACTCAATGTTAGTGACACTGAAATAAATACCCCGTCCTTGAACCCATATAAAACACTACTTATGCATGCTATAACCTAAACGGGTGGCAAAAGGTAAAAGGGTATTTAATGCATGTTAAATGCCAAGTTATAACATAAACCACAAACTGACCTAACTGCAGTGTTCAACCAAAAACTGACAAAAAATCAGGAATGAAGACATGATTTAATGAACATGTGACTGAAGTGATTTTTAATGGGCTGCTATGTCAAAAAACATACAGAACAATGTACAGAGAAAAATACAGACTTGGGGAAATCAGAAATCCTACCGTCAGGTATCTTAGAGCTGAAACAATTGATAAATCAAATATGGGTCAACTACTAATATTTGTTTGCCTCGTGCACCCTGCCAGGGTCCCAGTTGCATAACACAAAGGATTCCTCGAAAATAGAAATTACATATTTTGTTAACCAATGTAGGGTCACAGCCAAAAATAGATCTGGAAGAGCAGATTTGCATGATGCAAACAAATATCCTTAAACTGACCCCTAAAATGCACCTAATAGCAGGAAGTTAGAGATGCATGCGAAAGAGCAAGGCAGGAAGAGAGGGAAAAGACAAGAGTGTGTGAGAGAGAGAGAGAGAGTGAGGGGGAGAGAGAGAGAGCGAGCAGGAAGACTTGCCTGGAGCTTCACTGGCTTAGGCGATTCAGGCTGTTTGTTGCAAAACAGACAAATGCAGATGTTAGATGCTGGGGCCGTTTGCACATGAGGCACAAACCACAGTGCCCAATCAGGGCCATTTGTCTCATGCCGTCACCTTGGCTACGCATTTCACGGAGTTAAAGCCAAAAGAGCATGTGAGCGTTTGGCGTCTGGAGCACCACGCCTGTAAATACCTCATCAAACAGCGTGGAGGGGGTTCATTAACTCATCAGCTGATTGGCTGATGTTTTGACCACGCCCCTTTACCACGTGCGTTTCAACTCCACAGTCATGCAAGCAATCAAACAGGAATTCTAAATGCTGCCTGGCAGAGGTGGATATTTCAGGTCCAGAAAGTAAAAATCCATACCAAGATTATGTTTTAACCAACCAGTTGGGCATAATGACTCACCGTCATAGAGTACTGAAATGGTTGGTTGAGACACAATCTTGGTCTGAATTATTACTTTCTGGACCTAAAATTTCCACTCTGCTGCCTGGCTGGACATCTTACAGCCCTTGGGCAGGAGCAGATACTATGCATCTATCATTTTGTACAGAGAGAAGCATCAGTTAGGCAGAATAAACGGGACACTGATGAGAAATAAACTACTAATGTGTAACAGACATTCAGCCTTACAACAGCAAAGTGATCTGTGACTTTAAAATGATTCTCTCTAAGGGAATCAGTGAGGCAGCCACTTCCTGGGACTGTGCCCCGGGACTCATGGCCATGTGTCCTCTGATCAGAAACACCAGGACAGACTATAGAAGTATGATTTCCACACAATGCTATAATCCATTAGCAATTAATAAAAAGCATGGATTATCTGAGGGAGACTTGCAAACACACCCCCCACCCAGCGCTGGTGTTTCCTGCACCCAGTGGGTTAATATAAGCCCAGGGCAGCTCTGTGCATCACGTCAGCGGGAGCCAAAGCAGACAGTGCCAACAGCAGTTAAGGCTGGCACTGCGAGGCGGTCATTACTCACAGGAATGTTGTGGTCCTTGCGTCCCTTGTGCGAAGACGCGACGTGAGCCAGGTACTGGATGACCTTCTTGGTGTTCTCGGTCTTCCCGGCACCCGATTCACCTCTGAGTGCGGGGGGGGGAAGACAAAGGATGGGGGACAGGCATCGAGGCAGACGCTCGTGCAGCCAGGAGCTGACACAGGAGCTCAAAGTACAATGAAAAAATACAGTCTGAACAGAATGCTGGAAAGTACACGACCGGCAGGCTAAAAACACCGCAACAAAAAAAAGGCATGAAAATACCACCAGCCGCAGGCCCCTGGGATCAAAAAGAGCAGTTTATCCAGGCCGCCCTGCATCTGCTATGCTTGTTTTCACTGCCGCGCTCTTTATTCTAAGGCTGCGGTGTGGGGCAGAGTCCCAGGCCGCGGGATCGGCTCTCTGGCCGCAGTAATGACAGCCCCGCGCCAGCAGTGGCTCCCACGCCGTGCCGGCTTGGAGGCCGCCGTGCATCATGGAGCTCCACAGGGATATTTTGAGGAAATTCTAAGACGAACCTGGAGAACATTCCAGCGGCTTTACGGTGGGTGGCAATTAGCAAGCCGTGCCGAGAGCTGCCGTAATGGCCGTGCCCGAAAGCCTGCCTCGATATATTCGCTGCCCGTCGTCACTGGCAGACCCCTGGATGAGAGAGGGCCAGCTGCCATAGGCCTTTCACACCACTCATGAAGAACAGGAAGGCCCAGAGGCGGGGATGAGCATGCCTCGAAGAGCAAAGTGGGGAGTTCAATAGCTATTAAAAAAGGAGGCTAACATTTCCCATTGCCAGATATGAGAGTCAGTCTCATTCTTTAACCAGGACAGGGTACTTAGAAGTGGTCTGACATTCACAGCTGTATGTTTTTGCAGGGAGGTTTCCTAGAAACTGATTTAGAGTGCCACACCACACATAAAAAAAAAAACACACTTTAGCTTCTGTAGTCCTAGAGATTAGATGCACCTAAGGCACCTAACAGGACTGCTTTTTCCAGCTGAGGAATTAGGGGCCACTTCAGGATTCCGTTGCACTAATGGATGCATGATGTGATATCTCAGAAATGCAGAAGTTCACTGCGACATTCACAGGACCCCGACAATTTACTCACCCCCGGCCATCCAAGCCAGGCAGATGCTAGGCTGACATTTACCTTATGCAGGAGCGATTCCGGGCAGAATTATGGCGGCACAGAGACATTTCTCACCCTAGCACCATTCACAAAGTTGCCGTCTCACAATCCAAAAGGTTGACTAAACAACGCCCCCATACCAAGTCAAATCCACGGACGTAATCAGCTGTTGAGCTGAGAATAGGATTGAACTTCTGTGCAAGAAGTGTATTTTCCCACATTTCTAGAGCATGAAAATCTAAATGCACAGCTAATGGCATTCAGAACAGTACATGTTATGTAATTCAGTGCATTTCTCTGATTTGGAGAAAGCAAAGCATAGCTGTATGAAGTCATGCTAACTTACACCACAGAGGTATGGTTTCCATAAAAAGGACCCAATCAGAATCTTCTCTCAGGTACACCTCTATGTGCTATCAATATGTCCTGGCAATGCATATAGCACAGAACAAAAATTACATGGAATATTTGAAATAAAAGTAATAGTCCAAAATCAGTACAAGTTACCATCAGTAAATCAGTATGCATTACTCTTCTAAGCAAGGTCCGTCTCTGGACCTCTTCCAGAAAGATGTTACTGATCTACAGAGTAACACAGCCAGCTTACTAAAACAACACAATGGTAGTAAACTTGGGCATGAAACTAATTAAAATACAATGTTTTACAGCTTAGGGTGAATTAGACCATTTTAAAATGATAGACCTGGGTGGATAGTGGTCTTGTTTCTCTCGTTCTGAGCTCATTTGCCCGTTTAGCCATGTCGTATCATCAGACTGTCAATTTTTAAATTTCACTGCTTTAAGTCCAGGACCATGCTCTGCAGCTTACTGCAAGCATGTGGTCCACTGGAGATAAGGCAAGTCTGACATTAAACACATGTGAAGGAAAAGTGCAACAATATCGGAAAGGGGTTTTGATAACCGAAAGCAAGGCCATATGGAAATGTCATTGCTGGGAATGTTGGGGTAACATCAAGAGTATTAGGAGCACAGTTCCACTGTAGGAACGTCATCCAAGTCACGCAGCGTCTAAGGTATTCCAGAATTATGCTGCAATGTCAGGTGCTAGCCAATGGCATACACATTCCATCAGAGCTGTCCCTTCCTTAGAAACCCCCCTTTATTAAAAATGACAGCACTTGGCTTTTCCAGAAAACAGACAAGCCACAAATGTGCCAATCATGTCTTTTCTTCATTTCCACAAATTCATAAGCAGAGATAATCAGGGTTTACTTACGTGCAAAGAATGGATTGGTCCTCTCGATCTGAAATGGGGGGGAATAAAAAAAAAAGTCGTCAATTAGTCCCTCAAGTGTTTCCACAAATCCCAGTGACTCTTACGAATATTTATGAAGTCAATGAAACTTCTTGGAGAGAGGAAGGCAAAGAAGAAAAAAAAACGTTAAAAAAAAATGTAGTTAATGCATTTTCAAGCCAACCATGTCAGCCAGAAACAGGAGGTGTACTAAACTGTGCTTGGTAAAGCTTAAAGGCTTTAACAATTCAGCAGAGCCTAGCAAGCCAACTGACAAAGCTGTGGGCCATTTAGAACGGCGATCTACAGCAGCATCACTTGGGTGTTAAGTAAGCAACAACATGTCCAAGGAAAGCCATCCTTCCTTATGAAGAAAGATGAAAAAAGTGATTCATTCAATGACCGAGCAGAGTACGTATAAGGTGATGTGAAAAACTTTAAAAGGACCAAAAAAAATAAAAAATCTAATAGAACCAACCCTGCAGCCTGTGGCTCTTGACTACATTCCTTCTGAGCAAGCACGAATCATGCAGGGAAGTGGACAGGCCGAGCTACACTGCTCTGAAATGAGCCTTACGGCACCCCACCAAGTTTTATTACTCCTGCCAAAGCCCCCTACAGACAACCTTCAGACGAACAATCCATATAATCAATTGTGGTTTATAGACAACAGATCAAGAGTACTTTACAGAGCCAGAAGACCACCATAGAAAAAATGCAGCTACCCGTGGTATCTTTTGCCAAAAGCAGTCAGACATGAAAGCCTAACCTTACTACAGAATCACAATAGCTTCTGAGGCATGACAGCAGCAGGAAGCTTCCTGAAATGACACATCCTGTCATATGCGACGGCAACTGGCAGCAGAATCCTTAAGGAACCACACTTATGACCAAAAGGTTGGAGATCTGACAAATGAAGAGAGTTCATACTATTTGAGAGCACAAATAGTACCTAAGCAAGCTGCTGTAGGGAACAGAAACATTAGCGTGGCAAACTGGGCCGCTAACTAGCCTTTACCCAGCATCCTGGGAGAATTAATCTATATCTCCCATCTGCTTCTTGGAACAAAATGGAGAATTTCACAACAAATCACTTCATCTTACTGCAGTGGTTTGTCATAGCTCCAACAGGCTTAAACACAGCCCACACGATTCCAAAAACTGTGTATCCTTTTACTGCTGCAGTGATGAAAAGCAACTTTTAAAATGCTACCAATAAACTCAACACACATTTAGGCTAACGGCGAGTATGACGGAGATGGGAGATCATCATTTAGTGTGGGTGAGCATTACATCCCAACCAGGAGGACCCGTATCTCCTCTGCCTAAGCACTTCTGTATTCTGGACGCCACGGTGTCAAAGCCAAGACACCAGAAGCTCAACGACATTGTGAAAATGAAGTCCTCTGTCAGCACAGTACTGCACATTCACTTCCATCGCTAGGGCTTGTGTGCGGATAAATTCACATTAATCTTATTAGGAACCACTTATTAGACACAGTAATGTTCTCTTGTGTTTTGATCCCATATTCTAAAATAATAAAATAAGCAATCAGAGGTATTAAGCAAATGAGTAACAGCAATGTTTCGATCTCATGTAAAACCAAGAAAATGCATTCTATTGTTAATTACAGCAGACATGCATCTCATCTTACAAGGGGTGAAGCGGAAGAGCATGACAAACCGAAACGTCCAGATAGGCTACGACTGCCTGTCGGGGAAATGAAATCCAGCTGACAAGTGAGTGGCACTGGGAGCTTTTGGCAGAGATGGCTGGGCGGTGGTGACGTCGGCATGGTCTGCAGCATGGAGTTTCAATTCAGCTGCTAGTGAGCAACTGCACATATGACTTCTCAGCCTATCGCAGCACTTAAGCACTTGAAATGCCTCAAGTGATTAAGTTAGCAGTCTCTCCCAGGTTTGTTTATATACATATACCCCAGCCCAGAATTCAGAAGAGCAGGAACAGAGTTTTAGAGCCCAAGACAACCATTTCACTTGTCCTAATTGGCAGCTATGAGGTCATTTACTTCCAGATTTACTCACCAAATTGGCCCTTCTGCAAACATCTGCTCAAGATAATCATACAGGTACACCAGGTGGCCAAAAGAATGAGGACACCGGCTTGTCTGACATCTCAATTGGAAAATCAAGGGTTTTAATATGAAGCTGGACGGACCATTGCTGCTAAAATAGTCTGTACTCTTTTGGGAAGGCTTTCCATTAGATGTTGGAACATTGCAGGTGGGATTTGCTGCCATTCATTTGGGTGGCCAGGCCCCTTTCCGTGAGCTTGCGTGGCCAACCACTTTGCTGCTGAAGCTGATTCCAAACATTTTGAGCTTCACCATCACTTGCACTTGACCAGGACAGCTGTAGCAAGGCAAAAATAAGGCAGGCAAGCAGCAGCATAAGTACCACTGAGGTACCCTGAACAAGGTACCATCCCCAAGCACTGCTACCCGGGCGCTCAAATAGCTGCCCACTGCTGTGTCACAATGTAACATGGGTTAAATGCAGAGGACATTTAATTGTTGTGCACTGTGTGCGTCAACAATGACAATTATTCACCTTCACTTCACTTCTACTGAACAAGTACCCATCTGGCTACTGAATGTCCAATGTAGACGATTGTGCGACTGTGTTTAAATCACACATGTAAGCATTGAGTGCAGCTTAATTACAGCTTAAGTGGGTACAGCCTAACTCCCCTTATTAATAGGGCCATCCACATATTTTTGGCCATGTGGTGTACTTCATCCATATGGGGCAATTGGGTAGCAGAAATACCAATGCATATGCAGGTAAGAACAATTTATTCCACAGCTTAGACGGCCTTCTGTCTTTCAGAGTACAGACAAACATCACAGCGCAATGACAGAAGAATCAGCTCTCATTCCATAGCCACCTCTAAGGAACAGCTTGGCCAGTCGGGGCATAGAAAATTTTGTAACTTATGGAAGGGTTTCATTGAGCACCCAGAGTTAAAATATCAAAATAGTTTGCAGAGACTCACCAAAAAGGCAGCTGTGAGCATTGCCATTAGCAGAAATCCTACATGGGAATAAACTAATGACTTTGTGATCATCCCTATGGCTATAGTTTACCAGAAAAAATGCTGTATGTTCACCACTTGTACCACCACCAAGACTGTTCAGCTTTAGAAAAGAATTTGACAGGTTAGGCGTGTTTAAATAAAGAAGCCTTTCTTCAGACATCCATTCCCACTCTTTGGAACATTCTGCTGACCTGGCAGTAAGATAATGCAGAACTTTCCAGTAATTTAGTTTCATCCCTCAGTATTATTTCAATTTAGTATTTCAACATATGCATTCAAAAAAAATCTGTGATATGCAGCCCAGACAAGCCGATCACAGTCCAGATCTACCCAGCCCAGGTACCATGCTGCAGACTATAGGAAGACCCGTCGATCTCTGTGGGGGAGGGAAGACTGAAGGTCACATGAGAAGTGCTAATATTGGGACAGCTGACTTTCATTGGGAGAGCTGCCCACTGCCTTTGCTATGCGGGAGTCGGGCATCACGAAGACCAAATGCCTCATGAGATCAAAGGATAAGAGGACTGCTGGGATTTATCGCCGTGACAATCGAGACGTGACCTCAGTCCTGTGGTGACTCAGGGGGCCACCCCCCCGACACTGTGCAGACAATACTCTGGGCTTTCCTACAATCCCAACTGAACAGGCAAACTTTAAAAAATAAAATAAAAAAAAAAACCCGGATCAACAAGGCTGTACCAAAATGCATGGACAACAGAGTATTGCAGAAAATCCCTGGCAAACATCCTACAGACATGGCATCAAAGTCCAACATCACACATGCATTTAAAATCGCCACCATAACCCTACTCCTCGCAAACACAATGTGCAACAAGTTATTCTCCTTAGGGCATGGCAGATGACAACTACAAGCACAATTCGCCACGTCCTTCAAGCATTCTTCTGTAAATATTTTCTCCCCCATTACAATAAATGGGCCATTCATGTGGCTCAACTCCAGCGATCCGAGACCACGTGGAGAAGCCCTAGACCGAGCCGGTTGGGGGGAGGAGGGGTGGGAGATGTGGGTCCCTGAATGGCTCCCTAAATTCAAACTGTTTTTTTTGTGCGTGTATGAGACAAAGGAAGCTTTGGCTTTCCTCCAGAAGATCTCATTTGTGATTCCAGCAGCACAGCTAGTTCAGTGTCAATGAAGCAGGCGAGACTGGCATGGCTGTCCATTCATGCATAAAGCGCTGTCGTCACAGAGGCCGTCGACTCCTGACATGGGTTCCGTCACGGGGACACGGCCGGCCGGGGGGGACAAAGCCCTTTGTCTCGTTTCGTGGTGAAAGGAAGTTAAGGGACAGAATTATGCTGACGAAGCTCCTGTGAGCCAGGGCGGGAACAGGGCTGGCGGGGGCAGGGCGGCGAGGAACATCTGTGCGAGTTGTCAGGCCTGGCAGAGACCCCGGGCCGAGTTACAGACCTCATGCAGCCAGACATGAAAACGCTTCGACTCGCCAGAGCATCCGCGGGCAGATTTCACTTCCTCTGCGCAGAATGACACCCCGGGCATCCACACCCCCGCTGCGTAGCTAGCGAGGGGGAGGGAGGGGGCAGCAGATGGAAAAATACATGCTCAATGGCCATCAGCTCCACCTGGAGCTACCAGTGGATGGTGGTAGATCAGCCAGCAGTGTGCCCACCGCCTGTATCATTCTAGGGTTAGAACAAAGAAAACACTTAATCTCCATGGCTATCATGAAGGGGTCTAGGAAAGTCACACTAGAAAACCAAACAGTGACCCCCTAATATGCAGTTCTGACCCTGAAGATTATGACAGCACTTTGAGTACAGAGTGAATAATTGCATTTGTTTTCCACATGCCCTTTTCACCGGATGACCTCACCATGTTCGCAAACATGGGGTCCGTTTTGACGCATGTATAGTTCTCCGTGAGACGTAATGACATGTGCAGGGAGCCAAGCAGCAGCCGGACAGACTCTCTGAGCTTTAAGGCTCCTTGTATTCTACACGATAGGCCTCAGACACATCTGGATTCCCCAAATTCTCTTTGCAGATGTTTAGCAGGACCTTTAGGTGGATGATTTCTCCTTTTCCCAGCAGAGCCATTTATCTCCCAAGCCTAAAAAGGAGCAGACAATGCCAGCAATGTGACAATACGTAGACCGCCTGGCCACTCGGGCACACGACTGACAGACCTGGCATGTTTGGGAAAGAACATCTACAAAAATAAATAAACGCAACAACCTCATGTCAAGGTGGGGGTATCGGGGATCATGCCTATTTTGGGAGTGAAACAACAGCACTAAACAGGGTTTCTCTCTTTGAGGGGTTGCAGGAGACGCACTCCGCGCCTAAACAGTGAGATCATTGTGGGCCGCCAGGGAGCTGAACCCACGCCAGATTCCGGCACGGACAGCTCACAGCAGCCTCAGGGGCAGGGCACAAAGGCCAGATGCTTCCTTTTACCTTCAAGGAGCAAGGTCTGCTAACAAAGCCCTTTGAAGAACGATGAACATGACCACTTAGCCGGCTTTCACTCACCTCACTACCCAATAAAACAGCTCACAGACCTTCAAACAAAAGAGGCCATCTACATTAGATCAGCAATCTTGCTAATCAGATATACAGCGGGTATAAGAAGTGTACACACCCCTGTTAAAAAGCCAGGCTTTTCGTCACAAAAAACAGGCATTTAGACAGGGGCCTGTACACTTTTTATACCCACTATAGGCTTGTATTCAATCTTTTTCAAAGCCAAAACCTTACAAGTACTCTT
Source organism: Petrocephalus zakoni (assembly GCA_026774425.1). NCBI lineage: Eukaryota > Metazoa > Chordata > Actinopteri > Osteoglossiformes > Mormyridae > Petrocephalus > Petrocephalus zakoni. The sequence continues at coordinate 7,679,985 of JAODKN010000093.1, forward strand.
TACAGTCTGATGGCCTTGACTTATCTCCAAATGTTTCTCACCTTAGCCATGGCAACCCTGGACAACTAACAGCATTTAGCTGATGTTCAAAAGGATTTTTCAGAGATATCCACTACATTGGAATGCACTAAGTCTATGAAAGTTCAACCCACTCAACTGATAGAGACCCAAATTTAACTGGGCTAGGGCACACCATCTTGAATTCCTGAGCATGGCTGTTATGGGAAGCTACGTGCACAAAAATATCTTCTCACCCCCACTATCATCATTTCCCTATCAACAACCCCCAACACCAGAGCCCCAGGCGAAAGAACCCGGACAGGAAACAGTGTGTGGATCCACACATCACCGGTGGAGAGAAGCATTCTACCGGTTCTCAATGTACCCCAGACACTCTGGTTCAGGTGTTCAAGGCTTCTGGCCACAAACCCACAAACATACTCTGGGAAAGCAGGAATAAAACAGATTAACCATCTCACCCTCCAATCCCAGAGTCAATTTTTATCTGCAGGGCAGGATGGGAAGGGAAAGAAAGGAAAAAAAAAGGTTTGCCCTTGGAATTTGTAGCATTTCGTAAGTTCTACTGTATTGGCCATTCAAAAAAGACAACACTTAGGTCTGAAAGTAATAAACACCAGAATTTCTGGCTGAAAACTATATACTAAACATTTTATACACACACACACACACACACACACACACGTTATAGCTCCCATTCTTAAAAAACCATCATGCCAACTAGTAATGCCCTGATGTGTACATCTTGACTGATAATAACCAATATACAGTCGGACCTCGCTAAGTCGAACTCAACGGGACCGAAAAAAAAATTCGACTTAGGGAGTTTTCGAGTTAGGGA
>JAODKN010000093.1:7680943-7693487 GCA_026774425.1 Petrocephalus zakoni
GCCGGGGACTAACGAGTGATTCGACATAGGGAGGTTTTCGACTTAAGGAGGTTCGACTTAGCGAGGTCCGACTATTTTCCTTCGATATTACTGATACCAATGACTTGCTGACCTTTCAGCTCCATAATGTCTGCAGTGAGACTGATGTTGGTGACATTACTTCTTAAGATCTCATGAATGTATGAAATAACCACATCATATAAATGTAGGCAGTATAGAGACACCAGCGAAACAGCACAGACTTGAGAGACTGTCAATAAATTACGCAAAACAGTACAGGAACATGCAACATACAGACACACCAAGAAGTTAAAGAGTGCTGATGAATTCTGCCGCATGCAGGAGCTGTGACTGCATAGCGGTCTGCAATTCCAAAGTGGGACCTGAACTGCCATGATTCCAAACACGCCACGCATCTTTCTAACGTGTTCCATTAGCCGATCTAGGGCTCACACTAATCTCACCGGGTATAATCATGCTGAACGGCACCTCCTCCAGTAAGCAAGAAATATTTAATTCCAGCTAAAGCTTTAAAAACAGACCAATCTTTTTGTTGCTCAGCATAGCAGAAATCCAGTTGGACAAAACAGCCTTTAGTCATGCCAAATCCCATGGGCCCCCCTTTGGGGGGGGGTTGCTCGGCAGGAACACTGGGGTTCATATCACACTGCTTTGGCATTAATCATTTAGCGCCCCCCCCCAAGCCCGAGTTACAGCCACCGCACTCATTCCGCACATTCCAAGCTACCACTCCTGCGAACTCCATCCCCCGTTCCTGCTTCTTTCTGTACATCTCCTACCACCCCTCCACTCAACTGGCAACTATCATATAAAACCAACAGTCACTGTGAAGGCACAGCAGTAATGGCTTAAGAGGACCAAGTGCCAGATCAACAACTAAACCAAAACAAGATAAGCAAATGAAGCTAGATAATGCATTCTAAAATGTTGTGGATGGGCAATAAATAGAGTCCCCCCAGTTATCCTCTTGGCCAAATAAAGAATCTAATTGTAGGCTTTTTTGCTGTTTGGGAACAGACTTCAACACACCCAAAGAGCAGACTGGAGAGAGCTAGCAAGTAGGCCTCAAATTCTCAGATCAAACAACTCACGGTTCGGATAGGATCACAGTTTTAAAGTCACGGATCGGATCAATTTTCAGATCAGCAAAAAATGACAAGACCCAAAATATTAATGAGGTGCGTGCTGTGATGCCCAGAAGTTAGTAATCTGCATAAATGTTTATTAAGTGCGGTTAGCGCAGCACGCCATGTACTACTGTTTTGGTAAACCATGTGTTGTTGGTGTTACGGCGCTACTTTTTGCAGTTTAAATTCCTGCACGTTTATTAAAATAAGGATATGCCGAATTTATTTAGATTACCAGGGCAGTTTCTAGCTATCGAATAGATTTTTTAGGAAGATTGGCTAAAATATTTGGGGCTAAAATACTCGGGATTACAGCCCCGAATGATTGGACCTGTTGACGCCCATGCAGATTAGTAATATTTTAGACATACTATTAATCTGTTTACCAAATTGTGGGCGTAAGTAAAAGTCCGTATTGGGGCGAAAAGTTGGCGCCCGGCCAAATGTTTTGCCCGTCATCTGAAGCCGTGGTGATTCCTGTGCATGCACCATAAGATCACGAGGAGATCGCCCAGCCCCAAGTGGAACTTTTTTTTTTCCGAATCTTCGGATCACGTGCGTGCCGAACCGTGGAGAGGGATCGGTTTAGATCACGAATCAACAGTGATCCGTTGCAACATTATCAGATACTATGCCTAGATGGATTGCTGGAAATGGCTCAGCGAGGACCCACGAGAGGGGCTCGTTAGAGATGCAGGTGTTTATAAACACATCACAGCCCAGGCGCATGAGCTACATTGGAGTCTAGTGGCACTTAGGCTACTGTCAAACAAACCGGCAGAAGTGGGACTTCCTTATGTCTGCTACTGCTCACTGCTAGCACAGTTCAGAGAGACACCACCCCACCCCTTTGTGACAGGAAACTGTAAACCTCCAATGGGACTGGGACCCTTTCCAGTACCTGGTGTCTGTAAATCATTGGTGCTCTTAATTGGCACAATATGAAAAAGCCCCCCCAAGACCAGCACTAGACAAGCTACCGGTTCTCCTCAGCTACAAGGAGATCAATCAATACAGGAGTACTATGCTGATCACTTGCTACAAATACTTACGGATCAAATACTTACGGATACATTCCTTACAGAAACACATACCATCAATGAGCCCAGAAAGGTAGAAACATACTGAGGATCATTCCATTTAAGGTCACATACGGAGCTATGGGGGCAACCCAACATTTCTTATTTCTGACGAGAGCCATAAGCTACAGCTTGAGATGACCTCAGATGTCTGATGCGTGGAGAGAGAGACAAGGCACCCAGCAGACACACAAAGTAAAGAGAAGCCCGACTGACCTGAAAGGGAAATCCGACAAACCAATGAGGGCCTGCCTTAAACAACCACACACACACACACACACACACACACACAGATGGAAAACACTGGGCCAAGTCGTCTTGTTTTTACAAAATGTGTCATGACTAGTGCTCGTTTGTGTCAGCATGACCACTGGAGATTAAATATCTTTCAGATGAGTAAACACTTAATGCCCACTTTTGAAAATCAAAACCAGCTGTCCTACTGCATCAGGACATTAGAAAGAGGAAGAAAAAATATCAGGAAGGTTGGGCTGGTCTCTACAGTTTCTAATGTTGAATGTGCAACACAGGCTACATTCTAGAATGGGGTGAAGAAGCCACTGGTTCAAGCAGCAGGTCAGACAGCCTTCTGACACCATGCAAGCTTCATCACAAAGCCACTTAAGATCAAGTTCCATGATGGAAGCCAGGTCGGGTGCAGCAGCTGGAAGGACATGAAGGCATCTAGGTCACCTTCCCAGCACCACCCCACTGGAATACCGCGCTCATGTCCTGCCCTAAAACGGTAGTGATCTGCATCTCCCCAACAAGCGGCCCTTACTGGCAGTCTGTGTCCGACGGGTCAGAGATGAGGCATCACCCGACATCCTTTTGCACGGCTCCTCGTCCCCATGTCAGGAAACTGAAGCGGTGCCTGAGTGAACTGGAGCCAAGGGGAAGACTGAGGATAGTTAGGAGGAAACAAGCTTCTCGCCACGTATGTATGGTCAATCTTCCTTGCAGCCCACGTCCCCTGGCTCTCCAGCAGTCGCTGGCGTCCTGCAGAAACTCCACCTGCACCTCCAGAGAAGACTTCTCCTCCCACGTGCCGCCCGCCTCAGGCAACCAGGCTGCCCACTGCCAGCAAAGTGTTTTTTACCCTCGTGTTTAACAAGCATGATGAAATCGCCTTTTGCCTCCCTCAGGGATCAATCCCGAAGCTGTCAGAATGCGTTCTCTCCGACGCCGCGGTCATGCCTGCACAAACATCCTCTCACGTCTTTCAGTGCCAAAATTTAATCGCCAACCGCCCAAACCCACATGATTCTGCAGCATGTAACTAGGGGTCTGCGAGGAACATGAGGCCCAAAAATCTGGCTTTGGCCAGCAGAGCCATCATGGACTTTGCAGGATAAGAGAAGAGCACCAGCTGCTCCGGAGGAAGCCCAGCCTGTTTCCTCAGGTTGTTTTCTGCTTCTCCAATCATAGCTCCATTTGAATCCTTCCTGTAATGCAGCTATCCAAGTCCAGGACCATTCAATAAAAGCCGCCAAGGCTTTGAGGGAGCGAGAAAGCACTCCAGAACAAGCAGAGAGAGAAGGGCTAAATATCAGGGTCAAGCAGGTAACTCGCTTTCAGCAAGTAGGGATAATTAGAAATCCAAGTGAAGTAAATCTAAAAGAATGAGTTGACAACCAAAAGGTTAATGAAAAATAGAAAATATTTACTATATACACTTTAAAAGCTTATGTATTCCTATCTCATTGCCTTAGCATTAAGTAAAGCAACTTGCACGTAAATGTCCCAACAATTTGAACACATGGCTCAGCTTAAAAGAAGATTAGCATATGCTGACCAAGTGTCCCAGAAACTGTAAAATTAGCTTCTTGTACGTCACTAGGTGTAGTTAACAGCCAACAATGGTAATTACACAAGGTATCAGGTGACATAACCAATAACAGATGTTCAGCTGGCCCACAGGCTTTGTAGAGCTAATTTTACCAATAACAGGTCATGTATAGCATTCCAAAAAGTCCCAAGGTGTCAGAGAAACAAAACCACTCTTATAAAAAGCTATGAAAGCATGAACAAATTCCAAGAAATGGAAATTAACTCGCAGGATGAAATTGGACAACTTAATTTCTTATCAGTTCCTTAATATTATAATACATACCACACAGAAAGAGTAAGCTCTACAGCAGTCACACAGACATTTTGTGGGGTTCACAGAAAACAGCAATCTTTGGGCGGACTAATTAGTCTCACCTGACCCCACCAAACAGATTTCAACACCGTGTTTAGACCACACAAACATTTTAGTGCAACTGTGAACTTCACAACAGGGAAGTGTCAATTTCGGAATATTTTGTCTATATAAGGAATGTGAATCTGAGGAAGGAACACACACAGACAAACAATCTATTTGTCATAGACTTGCTCGGTACGAGCTGCTGAAAAGCCCTAATGCCACATCTGCGGCAAAGCTGAAGACAGCTAAAGGATTCGAAGTTTAAAGAGGAATCACCATGATTTAATTAATGGCGACAGGATGGTGCCTCGAATAGATTCAGCCATGCAGCAGAACAGAAAGGGCACGATTTAACTAGCACAAGCTGAAGGCTTCCTGGGGCAGGCCGAAACACTGCTACATAACTGGATACATCCCTGTTATTCTAGAATAAGACTCAATGCCAACTAAGCTTCTCTTAGGTTGACAGCTACCTGCTTGCCAGGTATGTCCAATATCTGGGAAGTGAGAGGAACAGGAACATCTGAGGACATTCATCTTTTCTGATGTTTGACAACATAGCTATTTCTGTTGAACGGTTTATCAGTGAAGGAAAACATCAGTGGAAACACCAGGAATAAACAGCGTTTTGTATTTTCAAAGTAGTTTTTTTTTTTCATTGTAATATAATAATATCCACAGACACGCCAATAATAACTAGCCTACTTGTGCATTCATGCAGAGATCGACAGTATCACGGAGAAGTCAAGGCGTCCCAGGGATGTGCATTTCTCCTCTCTCAGGAAAGCCTGGCTGCTGGCCTGGGGGAGTCGTCTTAGTGCTGCCTCTCTGCCCTGTTCAGACCCAGCAGAGCTGCCTTGCAGCAGCACATAGCTCGTCTTGACCAGCACATCACCGACCTGTTTAAAGGCAGGCACCAGCAGAGGCTGAGAATGGCCGGCAAGCGAAGTATCTGCACTACAAAAAGCCTAATGAAATCATCAGCAGACGGACTAAAGGAGAAGGCCAGACAGTATCCCTCTTGGGACGGGGCACACACTCCCAGGGGCCCACAGCTAAAGGGATTACACGTCCCCGTCTCGCCTTGTGACCGGCTCAGCCTTGCCTGGCCTGACAAGGGCTAAGTGCGCAGTGGCAGGCAAGCAGCTCAAAAACAGCAGAGCCCACAGAAAGTCTCCCAAAGTATGTTCTGACCTCCTCACAAGCTCCCTCTCACAGCCCATTATGCAGACTTAGAGAAACCATATTACAGGTTTTGGGATCATCGAGAATGCATTAACCAAGCCCTGTACACCCCCCTCCTCCTCTGTAAATCCTCAGAGAGATGCAATTTGAGGCGATGTGGCTTTTTTGGATTTGGGGGGAGGGGCTCGGAATAACTGCTGTGGGGCTCAGCCCCGCTCGGGAAACAAAACTGAGATCACACGTGTCGCAGCGAGCGAGCCGGAATCCTCGCCGGCGCCAATCAGCACCAGGTCCCAAGCCGGCGATGGGCGGTTCATCATCTCCCTGGGCCAGCTCCATGCTGCTGATTCCCGGCAGCTCAGCCAGCATTTGCCACGACCCCAATGAGGAGAGTCAGCTGTGGAACACTGGCTGGAACTAGCGAGGGAAGTGAGAGGGAGCCCCTGAAGATCCCAGCATCAGCGAGCAAAAAAAGCCCATTTCTCCAGGCAGTCATTTGCCAATTAGTGGACAAATGAGAATTTAATTTGTCACCACAGAAAAGGGGCTGCTTCCGTTTGCCCTGCTGAAGCTTTAGACAGGTGTCCAAAACCAGTGTGTCCTTTGAGTCTCAGTAAAGGGCTTTAAGGACTTCCACCCAGCCGAGACGGGGCACGTGCTGGGTCATTATGCTGCTAAGATTCACATTTAGTACCTAGCAGAGACATTCCAAGAATTTGCGTTGCTTGAGTTCAATACCAGCAGCTTAAATTCATGCGTTAATATTGTTATTTTTGAACTCCTAAAAAATCATCGCCGTTTCAGTGCCAATGCAAAATGACAGCTTGGAGAGGATGCTCATTTTCTGGATCTGGCTTAAGCTTGACCTCAAATGACACAAGGTCGTCTGCCAAAAGCAGCCCGCCTTAGCAGCCCATGGAGGCGGGCCACATTCTGCTCCACGCTGCCAGCTCCTGCTTCACTCATAATGATGCTTATGATCACAGTAACCGTGCTGCTAATACGACCCACTGAGCCTGTACATATTTTCCTTATGTTCTTGACGTCATGGAGCAACAGCAGGCTTTTTTAAAATTGCATTGCTACTGGGTGATTATAATGCTTTGCAGCCTAAATGTCTAGGCCAGGCTTAAGTTCGACCGTGTGGTTTCCCCGACAATTTACAGATGGTTGGATGGGGGAGGGGGGGGGGCTGCCAACGACTGCAATTTACTAGGACACCAGAGAAGCTCACTGGTAAAATAACACCCCACTTTCCAATCTCCTGTGTTGACTTTACGCCCAAGACAGATGCCTGATTGCTACAGTAAAGCACTGCTGTCAGAATTCCGGTTTTTCAGGGCGGGATGCCCGCACATACCTGTGGATTTTCCTGCATGAGGTCAGAAAGCCTGCAGGAACACGGGGGCGCCCATCTTGGCCCGGCAGGCCACCATACAGAGCCCCCATTGTGCGGTGCGACACGGGGTCCCGGTCCGCCCCAGCTGCTGTGCTGGTGCAGTTTGGGAAGTGTCTGTCTGGACTAAGGAGGGGGTGCTGGGCGAGACCCCATCTGACAAGAACCATCTGACCCGATCGACATGCTGCGCTCCACCCCACTGCATCTATACGGGCTACCCAACAGTCATAGAAGAGGGGACAGAACAGTCCTCAGGACAGAATGGAAAATAAAGCTGAACCAACAACCTTCTGTTCTCAGGCACAGTGTCCACAGTGTCCAACCCCCCGAGCCATTCACATAAATTAAACTGCATCCTATGGCTGAACCTAGCGAACAGTATCCAGGCGGGAGCATAATGAGACAGGAGACTCACAGATAGAGGAACGTCAAAACCCACCAGTACATGAACCTTCATTTTCACATAGAAGAAAACTAAGACATTAACAAAATATCCGCGTTAACAAAAATGATAAGAACTTGTGTTATACATCTGCCTGAATGTCAGACCTCTCATCTGGAGAGGAGATCCTCGTAAGCCAGACGGCATCGTGACGAGTGGGAAGAAAAGCCTGAGGCTGGCCAGGTGAAGGACCATTTTATCATGTAGCACGGAGCACGTCGGCCATGCCACTCAGGGACAATTCTCCTCGCTGGTGGCACGGAAGCGACTGATCTCACTGGCAACACGTTTAGAGGTGATCTATTCAAGGGGTGGGGGGGTTAAATGGGCTTCAAAGGGACGGTTACAGTTTAAAGATCGTCCAGCCTTCTGCGGGGACCTGGCAGGTCAGAGATCAGGCAGGGATGAGTCTGGCTCTGGGGGTTAAAACACTGACAGGAAGCACCTTCTAAGCCCCTGAAAGAAACATCCGTTGGAGAGTCAGTGAAGCAGCAGTTCACTTTGTAAAAGATCCTGTACCATCACATATATTACAAGCTAGCGCATGGGCGGACGGTTATTCAGACTGCACACCTGGAAGCCGAATTGGGGGTGAGCAGCCTAAGAGGGCCTACTGAACCTCTGCACGGCTAATGCTGGGAGGGGAACAAGCACAACCCCCCCACCCCCATCCCACAAGCAAATTCTCCTGAGAGGAAAAATGCTCAGGACAAAGGGAGAGGAAAATCTATTTTTTCACTGGAACGGCTGTACTGTTCTCAGTACCAAGGCACTGTGTGTGTGTGTGTGTGTGTGTGTGTGTGTGTGTAACAGCTCCGAGCCGTTATAACCAAGAAGCTAAAGGATTCACTGAGAGCGGTATGGAAAAAAAAGCAGGAGCCTGCCTCATAAAGCTCCTGAATGTGCCTCTGAGCCATCCCCCTGGGGGGCAGGATTTCATTTCTTGCCGTGTTTAAGAAGCCAGGCAACAGATTTCAGCACAGAAGTACAGATCAGACCCCACAGTCCCACAGCAAGACACACACACAGACCTCAAAAACGGAGAGAATTTGGTATCGGTAACTGGTATCGGCTTTGATACATTTCTCTTAAAACAAAGTTTGCAGTTGAATGGAAGGGAAGATGACTGGTTGGTGCTGCACACTTGGTGGACAGAGAGAGTTACAGTGGTGGCACAAAGGGCCACAAGCACACACTGTACCCTAGCGGGAGGCCCCGGCCTCCGGGCCGCCGGCACGCCATTGTCTGCTAATGACCATGGAGGCTGCCCACACGTGGACCGGTGCTCGGGGGCCCGTCTCTGGGCACGAATGACCTCATTCCTCGGCTGCATTTCGAGGTGGGGGGGGGGGGCTGGGGTGGATAGCGCGAGGGAAGGCTGACCTACTCTGTACAATCTAAATGTAGAAATGGTTGTTTAATTTCAAGAGATCCCAGCACTCACTATTCAATCACATGACGGCATGTAGCCAATAGAGGAGGGACAGACCAGACCCATCATTACTCACATTTAACACTCTCAGTTATAGAGGCCCCAGAAAGGGGGGGAGGGCACAGAACGGGGGAGGAACTCTCACCCGACACTGAATCACTTCAAATCCCCACATTTCACAGCCAGCCCTGCAGTAAATCTCTCATGGCAGGAACTGGAGGGCTCCTTTTGGGGAGGGCTAGCGGGGGACTGTCAGTTTCCGGACTATTCCCTCCCAAACAAAGTGCCTAAATGGCTTTCCCCACTTCCGGCAGGCGTATGGGCAGCAGGGCACCCTGCCCATGCGGCAGTCAAGGCATCTCGAGAAGGCGGCATTACGATCGTCTTGGATCTTGACGGCAGAGAGATGCTCCTAACAGTGCACTCTAATGGGAGGGCACAGGGGAGGGGATCTGCGCTACATGTATCCCAGAGATCAAACAGAGACAGAGAAGATACAGGATGGAAAGCCGGACACCAATTAACAACAGGGCTGGCCGATAAACCCACTCGAGCCTTCCTTACACTTCAGGCAAATGGCACGTCTAAACTTCAGCATCACATTAGATTGAGCAGCATGGCTGATAGAGAGGTGGCACCTATGATGCACTAAAACACACCCTCAACTTCTACATACACTTCAGATGCGCTGAAAATAAATCGTTTAAAAAAGCAGATTGTACTGTACGCACAGCATTTAAGAGAGATTAGCGAAACGGCCATGTTTAATCCGAGCTGCACTTTACGAGATAATGTTACATTTTACCATCTTAAACCACATAAATGACCCATCTATCAGAAATGACCCACTTACTCACACACCTCATTTAAGGCTAAGTAGTATTAATCTTGTTAAATAAAGCTGTCATTACAGCGGTGCAGAAGATCTAGCACTGAATGCGGGCATAAACAAGTTCATCACTGAGGTAAACTGGCCAGATCAGACCAGACACATGGAAACACAAATCGCACAGGGATGATCAAGCGAAGCAGAGATCCTCAAATGAATCTCATGGGCCCCGAGCCGGTGAGGCAGATTGGATGAGCCTCAGCCTATGCAGTGGGCCAGCTCAGATTTGGATGGGAAACCACTGGAAGCCTGGAGCCTTAGGGGGCCTCAACTAGCTTCTAGGATAAAGGCTGACCTCCTGCCCAATAAAAAAAAGTCCTAAGCAACTAGAACCTAAGTGTCTTTGAGAGCATCTTCAGGTTCAGAGCTCACTCGTCACAATTATTCCTGTGGGTCAGAGTACAGACCCAGATCTCTTGGGGGGGGGGGGGGGGCACACACAAAGCAGCCTTTACACCTTCACCTTCCTTCCACAGACACTTCCCCCTTCACATATCTGCCATTAGATTAATAACCCACAAAAGTAGGAAGCAGGCGGGAGCATTGATCAGGCCGCTCTCTCTCCGGCCGTGACGTCAGACGCACCACGTTTCTAAGCGCCGACTGACAAAGGATCTCTGCGCGCCCGCTGCTTAAAAAGAGCCTGAAGGTTAAATTGGACATGACAGACGGAGGTTTGCATTCGTGAATCGTGCTCGGCCTGGCCTTTTGTTGGCATCCGGCTCATTCATCTGTGGAGGATCCGGGCGTCCTTAAAGAGCTCGAGTTTGCGTGGCACCACCAGTGGACAGAGACACCAGCCGCATCCCACTACCCGTGAATAACGATGAAGACAGTTTGTTTTTCCCACGCCACACGTGTTGCACACCAGGGCTCCTCCTCTTACCAACAGGAGGCCATTATCAAAGCCCCCCTGTTCTCTTAAGGCCCATGGTGCCAAGTTTACTTCATCAATGCTTATATTGGGGAAAAATAAGATCACACAGGATCTCCTTAAGGTCCCATTTCACACAGACTAAATTTAACCTTCGAGACAATACAGCCCAAAAGCAGAGGCAATTGTAACATTCCTTCATTTATTCAAAACAACATCTTTCCTATAAAGAGCTAGACACAAATACCCTCACGTGTGTGGCTGAATTACTCTATCCCAGCCACTGAGCATATAGGCATCCCAGATGTGAACTATCCAGCAGAAGAACATCCTGAAAGCTCTGCCCCACAGACACCGTAAACATAAAAAATTTCTATATGCTACAAAGCAGCGTGAAGGAGTTCTCTCTCCATGGCCAAAGTTTATAGTTCATAATGCTGTGGTTTTTCCCCCGAGTGGGTCGCAGTATTCCCCGGGCAGGACGTGCACAGGACCGGCATAACATGCGCCCGCGGAATGACTGCTCCGCTCGGCTGTCAGACGCCGATTTATGCCCTCGTGTTTATTGACCTGGCAAAATGATGGAAATATAAATGTTTTTGATTTCATTTTCAAAACATGGCCTTATTTTGGCTTTCATCACCAGTGCCCAAGGTGACATACTGTCAGGAGAACTTTAAAAGCATTTAATGGTGTCTATGAATTCATTAACTTTATAACTGGTACACTGCAGATATCCAATTCACAGCAAGAGTCGTAAATTGTAAAAAACCAGCTGCAGTAAATGTCTATACACTGAAGCACATTCACTTCCAAGGTTTTATGCACATTTTTGAATGTGTTCTGTTAAAACTAAGTTGCATTATCAGCTACCATCTGAAAAAGCAATTCTTGTTTCTAGTATTAAAAAAAAATCCCACAATTTCTTATCACAATCCTCTGAGTTCAGGAAGCAGAAGCCACATTTATGCCAGAGAATTTTAAACCCGCTACACTGGCACCAACTAACCCAGCCTGAGATGTTACAGTACAATAACGGGGGGAAAAAACTGAAAAAAAAGATGCATTAACAGGCAATAAATCAAGCTCCTTTAAGCCTGGCTTCATATCACAGGTACCATTAGTGAAACACAGCACTGGGGCTACGCTAAATCACGTTATCTTGACAACCTAATATTATAACAAGCAGAGGATATGCCTCCTTCTACTTCAATGTTGCATTTTACCCATAATGCAACATGAAGAAAAGGAGCATCTAAACTGGGCTGTCAGTCTCAGCCGGACACCTCGGAGTGACCATTACGATCAGAACTAGGAATTGAAAGTAAAGATGATAATTCAAGCTTTGAGACAGCATCTAGGTCACTCTAGTCAGTGGGTGACCTTGAAGATGAAGACCAAATCGGCCACACCGCGACAGTCCAACCAATGACTCCCATGAATATGTTTTCCAGCCTAAGCGACTTGTGATTTAATCACCATTACTATTACTCTAACATCAGGGCTTCCCAAACGCGACAAGCCGGACGAGGCACATGCATCGCGTGAGCAATGCCTCTACCCGCAGGATCGACACGAACCCCAGTGACATACAACAGCTGCACTGCGGAGGACGACTTGACAATGGGCAGAGAAAGGAACGAACACCCAGGTAAACTAACAATGAGGGAGAGGAAAAGCAGACGTGAGACCTACCCTGGAGCATGCACCTGTAGGCCGACTCGGAGATGGCGTAGATGTGGGGGGGCATCTCGTGGCGTTTTTTGCCCCTGTACATCTCAATGATGTTCTCCGAGTAGATGGGCAGGTTTTTGTAGGGGTTTATCACCACGCAGAAGAGCCCAGAGTAGGTCTGGAAGAGGAGGAAAGTGACAGGCAGCAGCAGTTACTAATGATACTAACGGGGGG
>JAODKN010000093.1:7748173-7764142 GCA_026774425.1 Petrocephalus zakoni
ATATAATAAAACCTTTAAGTGAGACAAGCGTTATCCAGCCAAATATGTCGGTTATAACCATCAAAACATGCCGCTGATGAACTAAATACACATTAATAACCTAATAAAACGTCTGATGAAGCATCGCTGACAAGATAAATATGCATTAATGACCTAATAAAACAGGTCGGTCGTACTATTAAGCCAAATGTGAACGACTTATTAATAATAAGTAATGAAAACATTTGTAAACGTATTTTATTGAGGTGAACTCGAGACCTTGAAATTTCCGGGGTACCCCGAAACATACGGGGTGCCTCGGAACCGCATCTTCGCGAGCGCGTCACCGGCCTGACAGCTGCGCGATACGCTGCCAGCTGAGCGATACGTCACCGGCCTGACAGCTGAGCGATACGCTGCCAGCTGAGCGATACGTCACCGGCCTGACAGCTGCGCGATACGCTGCCAGCTGAGCGATACGTCACCGGCCTGACAGCTGAGCGATACGCTGCCAGCTGAGCGATACGTCACAAGGGGAAGGTATTTTGCACCCGGAAGAAATTTCGCATGACAGCTCCAATGATGCTTTTTTATTTTTTATTTGGTATGCTTTGGAAGAGGGGTCGTCTTATACGGTGAGTATATCCCAAACTCTTTATTTTACCTGGAAAAGTTGGGGGGTCGTCTTATACGCCAGAATATACGGTACATTTGCACTGTGGATGTTAACAATGTGCAACGCAAAATACCAGGATAGCTGCAGAACACTTACTTCTCATGGAAGGGATACGACTCAGTTTTCAAGTTCTGCTCAGCGAGTACCATCCTCTGGTACATCAAACCTGGGGACAGGTTAACAAGTTAGCGGCAGCAACTACTGAAGACCAGCACGCGAGAATAACAGCGCGTTGACCTGGCCACAATCAAAGGGGCTTCATGCAGAATGTAAATGGGCAAACTGGTGTAGAGGTGGAGGAAGCATGGATTTGCTGTGAAAGACTGCATTGTTCCCAGTGAATTAAGAAGATACGGGACACTCCCTGTTCAATCCTAAGCATATCTGAGCATTCTGAAAAAATACGGCTTAAGAAAATCGCATTGTGAAATTCCCAGCTCAAATTCCAGGCGGGGAAATTTCGAAAGTCCCATGATCATTACCCAGGTATGTGGTTAAAAGCAGGAGGGATGGGAACATGATCGGGGGAGTTAAAAACAGGAGGAGTAACCAGTAACCAGGGGAGTAACCAACATCTAAAGGGTTACCAGGGTTAAACTTGGGCACAGATGGGTAGACACATGTTTTGGCTGCTGCGATGTCAAACAGGATGGAGCACTCACTTGTGTTTATGTTCCCCATAGCCAATACACGACCCTACAGATTGCACACGGCCCGGGACGGCCAGGCACCTACCTGGTGTGGCCATCTCCATCTTCATGTGCTTGGCGTAGCCGAGGCCCACGGTGCAGTACGGTTGTGGCAGGATGAGCAGCCGCTTGCAGATGTCATACACCCGCTTGTACAGCTCGTCCGGAATGTAAGCAGCCTGCGACACAAAGAAAACAGGATGGTATGAGATTCGCCATGGAGACCGCCTACAAGCCAATGGGGGACTGCCATGCATAACGAGCGGGAACAGGTGACAGGCACGCAGCGGGCTGGGGCGAAGGCAAAACAAGAAATCTGATGCACATTAAAATAAAAAAAAAACAGAAAAAGAGGAAACATCAACAACTTTAATTTTCCCGAAAGCCATTTGAGACAACAGGTAATTCCCGAACGAGAAGAGTGAGTTTGTGGGAGGGGATGACTCTCACCTGAATGACAGCATAGATTAGAGTGTGGACGAGCGGAATAATGTACGTCTTTACATCCAGCCTTTCCGCCTGTGTGAGCCAGAAGAAAGTCAGGGTTAGTTAATCTCTCAAAATATCAATGTGTTAAAATGGCCCCAGGAGGAGCAACTTAATCTTCACCCCCAGGTGCTTTTATTAGTATAACAGATAAATTGGTAGATAAGGCATCCTAATCAGGGTGTCCCCTGCTGTTCTCTGAGGTTGTTAACAGCAAACCTTCCTGTACATTTCTTATTTATGCAGTTCATTTTTTCCCAATGTGCATTTTGGGAGCGGCCCACAATTAGTGCCACCACCTGGTTTCAGGTGATACAGGCTGATTCGACACTGTGTTGCTGCTGGACACTATTCTATAACAGGCGTGTAACATTTGTCACAGTTTCTATTTTGAAGTCTCCCCAGTAACGAGGCAGGTCTTCTTAATTACACACACCCCCCACAAACAGGTCTTCAGAGCAAGCAGCGCTGGCCTTATTTGCGAGGTTATCATTAAGCCCCGGGTCCGAGATGGCAGCTTCATTGGGGCGATCTCTCCAGCACATACCCTCTCCAGCTCCTTGACCACCACCTTCACCAAGGAGAGGCTGTTTGTGGGATGGTTCTGGACCTTCTTGTGCAGAGTCCATCGCAACATCCCTTTGGGTAGGGCAAAAGAAAGATGCACAGCTGTTACGGGAATCCCTGACAAACTGGTTACCCGTTTATCCCTCTATAAACACCACACCTCTCGGTGTTGCCACTGCATGTCTAAGGAGGCACCTCTCTGCCTCTTATACCAGGAAATCACTTAATCTCCAATATTTGAGGCTTCCCCTATCATTGTTCCAATTCACTCCCAAAAAGCTGCCTTTAAAAACTTGCCAGTAAAAAAAAAAATAACAATGAATGGCTGACAAACTGACTTGATTAATCTCATTTAATAGATGCATTTTATAAAATGACCCACACTCTCCCAGGTCCACATTGTCAGCTTATTTTGGGAACAGTTCAATGACCTCTGGTTGGGCAAGTTCAGAAACCTCAGAAATATGAACCTCATTCACAGAGATGCAGAAGGTTATAAATAGACACATTGACAAAACACCCTCTACCTATCAGATAAGCATCACTTTTAGCTAGCATGTCACGTACGAGCAGCAGCAGCTCTAAAAGACGCTGATTCTCTGTTCAGCCCGCAGCCCCGCACCACGCACAGGGAATCAGGGACGATGCCCTGCTCACCTCTGTTGAACATGGAGGCAGGCTGGCGGCAGTCCACCTCCCTAAGTACCGCCTGGAGGCTGCGGTACATGTCGGACTCCGCAGTCGTGGAGGAGATGCCACCACCTATTGGGAAAGGCGGCGGCAGTTGTAATTCTAACTATTACTATTTAACTGGATACTGATTCATTTCTTATATACAGCACATCTAAAAAGTTAGAACTGATCTGCCTTGGGAGGGTTTGTTATACCTGTGGGCTCCATGCTCTCTTTGCTGTTAGAGACTTCCCAGGAGGCCATGGGGCTCACGCCTCACACACAATGATGCCAGAAGCTCACCCCTGCAGACAAGTGGACAAAGGCTTCCGTCAAATCGCCGTGGCTGAAGCTTGGTGAGCTCTTAAACGGCAGTAGTTTTTTTTTGTTAGTTTTAACCTACAGCACTTTGTAATAACTATTGCTACTGTAAAATGTGCTATATAAATAGACGTGTCTTGACAGAATCCTTTCCTATAAATTCTGTTTACTGTGCTTGAGTCTGATGAGATAATGTTCCAGACTTGACCTCACTTAAAAAGATCTGCTATAAACCCATAAATAAGAACAAGGGGCAATGCTGGCAGCAGTAGCTAAAGTGATCATTTACTGTACCAACGGGCTTCCATGTAGCCTTTAGCCAGCCATAAAAAGCACAATGAACTAGAGGTGGTATGAAATTGAACTGCGACAAATACTGCCACCTCTGCCACCAAAACAAAACCCATTTCTCTCCCGCGACACTGATATTAAGGCTAGTTCTCCTGCTGAAGGCTTATCACTGAATATTTAATTAGTTTTTCTCGCTAGACGGCTATTGCTGCATTTATTTTTGGTATGTTTATCAGTAACCACTTAGACACCAAGTTAACTGATGGCTGGCATTGTTAAACTGCTAATGAGCGTACCGTTTTTAACTCACTGACATTAGCTAGTATTTTTACTCATCCCAGTAATGCACTTCACTGCACATGACCTTCCAAAATACTTGAGTAGGAAAGCAACTGTGAGAGTGTGTGATAACTACTTTGTATGCATAGCTAATCAGTCTTATGTGAGATATAAACAAAGAAAACACCAGCCAACTACCATCATTACCGCCTTAAAACAATACCTCTAGATAACTGTTTAGATATTTACCTAATGTAAAATTCCCACTATTCTAGGCGCCAGGGCGATGAGGCTTCTGAGACCATATACTAGCACTGTATACTAGCAGTGGTATACTAGCAGTGGTATACTAGCACCAACATCAGCTGGGCGTGTCCCACGGTGTACATTAAATGACAGGGATGACATCCATACACAATTACGCGACACCCTGCACAATGAGCCATCACAGAACAATGCAAGGAAGTCGTACTGGTCTACACAGCAGGAGAAAAATCTGTTTCATTGGACGCAGCGTCTTTCAAATCCGCTCGCACATGCATCACCACGCTTCAAATGAAGCAGTCTATGTCGAAGAAACAGAACCGCAGTCAAGCCTTAAGCAGTGCGAGAATGAAAACCAGCATTTCCCCCGACACGTCAATCACACTCAATAGCTTCATAAAACTGCAAGAACAGACCATAAGTTGGCATCTGTAGTTAGACTGAACGAGACAGGGACAGCTGATTCTTCCCTGTTTGATGCACCCTCGCATCGAAGCCAAACGGACAATCAGAAAAACCCACCCGGCAGCTTCCTGTTCGGCGGGCCCTGTTTCGGCTAAGGGGCATAGCGTACCTTCCACACCATGCCGCGCTTCTCTCTCCCGAGAACGCAGGCTTAGCCCAGCCGGTGTCCATGCACTCGTCTTCACACGCGATACGAGATCGAAAGTTCTCTCGTCAAGATTGCTTCCTCTTGCTACTAAAGATGGGTGGGGGGGGCTTAAGAGGCGGGATTTTTTACAGTTCGTTCAAGGAAGGGGGAGGGAGGAGGCAGGGGTATGGGGGAGGCGGGGCAGTTATAGAAATACAGTCATTGCTTCAGCTTCAAGGCATCTGGCCGCCCCTTGGCCGTCATAATCCTTGGGGCTGTCTCAAGGAGGTCATGCCTACCGGGTCTATGCGAGAAACCTTGCAGGTCCCCAGTACAGCTGAACTGCTTGCTTCTCACCACAGACTTCCTGTAGCTGTAGCTTAAGCCTGTCAGCATAAAGTACAGACAGAAATAACCTGCTTCCTGTCCGCCCCATAAATGAGTAGGTGTTAGTTGCTTGTGGAGATATATTTAGGCCAAGGTAGTATTTTCTGCTTCAGAAAACTCCCCCATATGAATGAGCTGAAGCACGTACACGTGAGACGTCATTTGAATCTCAAAGATGTAGCTAACATCCCATAATCCTGTTTTATCACCAAAGGGCCCAACAGGCACCCGTGTGGACTCCTAAACCCCGGGTCCTGGCCGGTTGGCATACAGCCCAGAGGCCCAAGAGGAAGAAAACCTGGTGATCCAGACAAAGGAGACACTACAGCTAGTGTGTGTGTGGGAGGGGTGCCAGTAGTGTCCTGGCAGGAGCAAGGGATGCCAGTGTCCTGGCGGGGGGGGGCGGTAATTATGACATTTCTTCCTTCGCATTCGGCGATTTCACCACGCCGCAGTTGGTTATGAATTGAGGCAGTTCAGGGTCCGTCACGTGTTAAAAATAATGGGTCCTTAAATCCACGGCAGTGAGCCCGAGTCACAGTCCTAAGGAACGGGCTGCGTTTTAGCTGACGGATGTACTTTTGGTTCCTTCTCGGCCCCGTGAGGGGGGGGGGTTCGCTTGCCGCGGAGGGCACGGCAAATGCACGGAATGCAAAGGCTGTGGTTTGCAGCCCACTACCTCGCATCATCCTTTTCTGCGTCACTGTTGGTTAAAAATTACATGTCGTAAAGACAGACTGCCCCGGCTGCCGTCCTCGGGCCAGAGTGACAAATCAGATGCTGCCGGAAGGAGTAGGGCGACAGGCCAGGTACCGAAGGGTCTGTCGTCACGGTACCGAGAATCGCATGTAACCCTGAGATTTCATATGGCTTCTAAGCAACGTTGGAAAAAAAAAAACAAAAACAAATGCTGTTCCTCATACTGACACCACAGTCGCAGGGCTGGGGACGGGAGGTGTTTTCCACAGGCCCGCAAATCCGCGGAGAGAACATGCCATCCTCCTTCCTTCCTAGCCTGGCTCACTTCCTTTAAGACTTTCTGAGGACAAATTTGAAAACAGGAAGGATTTTATTTTTTTGGCTTGCGGTAAAGCCACACAGCAAACGCCGGACGGATGACGCGGGGTGGAGGAAGTGGGGGGCGCGTTGGTGTGGGGAGGGGCTATCAAAGGCTGACACGGGGGGGGGGGCTGAGACGACTGGAAAGTCCCACGCCGGGATCCGAACAGCCCCTTAGAATAGAGCTCACCGTTCACCTCCGTAGGGGAAACACCATGAATTACACCTGGTAAACACACATAGTTAATTATTTCTGTCACGATCCAAAAAAAAACACAGGGGGTGGTCTGCGGCTGACTGGTTCAGGCACTGCGGTTGTGACCAGACTGCTGTTGGTTTAAATCCCACGGTCAGCTTGGCGATTTCACTATTGGGTCTCTGGGCAAAGCCCTTAGCTCCCATTTGCAGGGAGATAACTGCACCTGCTGGATCTGCTACATACACTGAGTGTAACTGGGAAATAACTCCACTTGCTGGTGCCTTCAGAAGAAATGGGTTGAACAAAAAGAAAGATCCTTGTTACAGTGCTGATGTTCCCACTGATGTTTGTGCAACTAAATGACTGGCTTATGTTCTTTATCTACTCTTTTTTTTATCAATGACCGGGTTGAGGAACATGCTGGAATCCCATTCAGGGTCTCCCCGGTCTTGTGCCGCGTGCTTCCTGGGATCTGGTGTCTCTTTGGTGTATGGAGGATGCGGGTTAAACAATCAAAAGTAGTGCATCTGAGTTCCGAACACGAGAAAACAAATAGTTCACGTTACAAAAGAATTACATTTAAGAACCCCGTTCAACCATGTATTAAAAAAAAAAAACACGCTAGGGTGGGATTATTAATCAACGAGTTTCCTGCATTCATAGTCAGACAATGAGAGGAAGCTGTTTAGGACCATTGGAAAGCAACGACTTCTCAGCTCTACCTGGACAGGCTGGGACGTTACTTCCCCATGGCCATCCTGTATGGCAACGATGGGGGTGGGGCACCCATGGTCAAAGCCCCGCTGAACCATCCCAACACAGAAAAGGGGGATGGTGTCATTCCTTACTACACGGACATCTCAGGTTGTTTGACAACATGTCTTAAAGGTGTTCTGCCAGGGAGCTTGTTTTAATTCTTATAAAGAATCAGTAACTAAGCAAACAAATATGACTTGGGGAAATATGTCCCCAAAGACTCTACCGCCTGTTCCGAACATGGCAGCAGTAATTAAGTCATTACAGTGTATCCTTTACGATGAGTAAAGCATATTTCTAAAAATGTATAATGTAACTGCACAAAGCTAGCAGGCTTTCTTTAGACTAACCAGCGACTGGGCGCTGGTGCCATCTGGGGCCCATGTTAGCATTCAGTGCAATTCAGAGGAATTTTATATGACGCCATGTCTGACACCGTTAGTCTGACGCTGTTACAGGTTTAGCAAAAACAGCACCGCAGAGCTGTAGTCAGATTTTTAGTCTGGACGGAAAAAAGACACTGCAGACGACGGAGGAGAGGAAACAGAAACGCCCGTGACAGCTTTATGAGAAGGAGAAAGAATGAAGGGTCCCAAGTCAAGAGCGCGAGGTGACACGTGTCAGTGCGCACCTGCGTGTTAATCTGGAGGACGGGTGCGTTACAATTAATATCAGTTATTTACAGGTCACTTGTACTTATGAATGTGAACCGTCAAGATAGGTAAATCTGACCTGAGCAAAAAACTGGAACTGAACAATGAAACCTGTAATGTAAACATAGCCTTAGAGACAGCGTAGATGTAGCTCAAAGTGAAGTCAGACTCCTGTTAGGTGGACCGGGGGCAATTCATGGTGACCAAGCGCACATGTCGAGGTTGGGTTTTTATTTCTGCACCCCCCCAAACAAACAATTAACATCTTAACAAATACTTTTCATGTGCCGTTCAATAGTCCAGAAAGTAAAATTCCGGACCAGGATTTTGTTTCAACCAACCAGCTGAATAATCTATGACTGGGACTCTTTGTATTCAATTAGCTGGTTGAAACTAAATCATGGTCTGGATTTTTATTTTCTGAACCTGGACTTTCCACCGCTGCTATTTAATTGCTCTCTTCTGCAAATAGGGACAGACTCGTTTGTGTCAGTTTAGTAGCGAATATCTGCACTGTTCTTATCTAGGCCACCAGTCAGCCTTTTAGCAAGTGTCTCTGTGACCCCAAATGCACTCTTCCTTACATCATACATCCATCCACCATCTATTTTACATAAGCATTTATCCTGTTCAGGGTCTTGGAGGGGTCCAGAACCTATTCTATTCCATCCCCTCATCTTCTGCTTATCCCGAGAGCCTGTGGCCTATCCCCGGAAGCAGAGGTAACACAGCAGGGGTCGCCCTGGAGATGTCCAAACTATACGCGTCATCCAAACTAATTCCATTTGCGTCTTTTGAGCAAGTACCACGTTCTTAACCCTGCCAAACCTCAAACTGGCATCCTGCAAGCCACACAAGCCATTGAGTTGAGTTGAGCTGACACCTACTGAACGAGACATGCACGGCGACGGAATGTATAGAAGCGGAGCGGGTTAAGGATTTCTTCAAAAACAGTGAGCGCAGTTGCCCTGCGAGATACGCTGCACAGATACGGCTTATCGTCAAGTCACAATCGGATGTGTCACGGAAAAAAAGGCATCGTAGGCATACCACATAGCCTACACATGAAGAAAAACACAATCACGTGGCTTTAAAGTCCCGTTCAAGGTGGGAGATTTAATACTGATTCCAAAACCTAATCAACTACTTTAGAATGGCTGCTGCCGCACCCTAGCAGCCAAGCAGAGACATTAAAGGATGTATCTCAGGGTGGCTGTACAGAGAACAGTGGAAGAAACAGCTGGCGTTCAGGTTCCCAAACGAGCCTTATATTTGAGTGATGACTGTCTGGAAATGTATAGAATCACTTTTGGGTTTTTTTTTCAGTGCCTGTGATGGAAGTTTCACAATTTTACATTGGCTTCCTATACAAATCTTCATAACTGCTGTTTGAAAAAGTATTTATACAGGAATATATGCTTTAAATTACAGTCATTAAGTGCAAATGAAAAAATATCTGAAATATTTTAACATTCAACAATCAAACAATGATTTTGCTCAATGAACACAAATCTGGCATTTATTTTGGGAAATGAAATGATGATATATATTCTAAATACTATGATGATATGATATATATATATATATATATATAAAAAGAACTGTAATTGAAATGTCTCAGACTAAAATGGCTTTGAGGCAGCCAGACTTGGTTTCAAATTGCACCTTATCCCCAAAGGAGATCACGCATGGGCCGGGTGCTGCGCGGCAAAACAGGTCTACAGGCCCGTGAGAGTCTGCAGACTGTAGCCACCTGCAGGCAAAAAACGGGGGGGATGCGATCTGAGCATCCGGTGAGCTACCTAACCGAACCAGCTCATGGCCCACGGCAGCTGCAGCTGATCCCCCCCCCCGCCACACACACAGGAAACGTCCAGAAATCCCACTGCTAGTCTTTATTCTGTCCCTGTTGTTTCAACCTGAGTCCTTCCGGGCCTCCCTACGTAGGACGTGCTGTGTTTTAGCTGGCAAGGTACCCAGCTCTGTTTGGAGTTATAAATAAAACGATTGTTCCCCCGTGTCAGTTTTTGTGCCCTTTTTTTAACACGCCTCTTTGGAGGTGGAAGTGCTTTCACTCTTGTTTACATGAGCACGGCGCTTTTGGCCTTCGGCCAGGACTTGGGCTCCGCCTTCCCGTCCTACAGAGCAGGGCCTCCTGACTCAGACACCTTGCCCGATCAGTTTGGGCTCCACTTCCGCTCTGCTAAACTTCAGCCGGACTGATGCGCTGAATCAGTTCTGATCATGATTTTAATATCTCTGTAGGTCTGCAAAACTTTTTCCATTTGTTAAAACAAAAAAAAAGAAGTATTTTAGTATTCATTTAACTCCATGTTTACACTCCCTACGACTCCCTACAATATTTCCTCGTTTTTTATCCTCCCACTGTTCATTTTTTATTAATTCCTTTCAGAAACACCATTAAGAAAAACATGGAAGACATGCTGCATTATTAGTGAAAAAAAGTTTTTTGTTTTTTACAAGAACCCTTAAAACACAAACACAACATTTTCGCTGAATAAAGCACTGTAAATACGCGGCTCCATGGAAGCAAAAAGTGGCATAGCCAGTGACTCCAGGTCGTGCTCTGGAACAATACAGCAACCTTATACAGTACGTGAGTGTGACTTTCAGGAAGTGGGTTAGGGTTATAGGACACCCTTCATTCCAGGCTGATGATTTCAAACTGGTATTATACATTTCATTATTATGATGCAACCATTACCACCCCCCCTTTCCTCTCCGAGCAAGCTTGGCCGTATAGGACGGCCACCTCGTGTGGTGCCCAGGAAGCTGGGGCTTAAGCACAGATATACCGAGGCGGGGTTAGAACCAACAACCTTCCAATCACAGGCACAGAGGCTTAACCCACTGAGCCAGACTCTGCCCCAAATTCCTGTACGGTGTGATACAAAAGCCGGTTTAACTTGACTCAGGAAAGCACGACCAAGGTTACTCATCAGGAAGGGCCTGCATTTCTGTCAGGCTCTTTGGCTCAAAGCGGTATGTTAACAGGACTTCGGAAAACACGGAGCATGCCTCAAACTCGCACTTCCACAGCAGAATGCCTGGCTAATGTGGTACACAGCACAGCTGAGTTACATGCATTCCTCAAAGCTGCACTGCAACGGTAGGCATAACTGCGGTGAAAAGTATGTATTAAAACCACCCAAAAACTTTAACCCTGTATTGTCTGCAGAATATAAATCTGGTAATAAGAGACTAAAAAGTCACACTGCTGTCCAGATTATTGTCCAGTAAAAAAATATAAGAAATAATATAAAATGTAACTGAATTAATTAAATGCCTTTCAGACTGAGAAGTAGGCCTCCTGAGTCTTGCAGATACTACAATTGCATTGTGGGTAATAACTCTGAATAGAGGCCAGTGACTGACTGCTGGCCTTCTGCCAATCCACTGTCTGCAAGTAGCGTCAAGCCATACTGACCCAGTTTCAGACAAGACTATGCATTTTAACCACACAAACAACGTATGACATTAGTTATTAGAATGACCCATCTGTAAATAGGTTTCCTTTTCCAGACTTCAGAAATCTGTTTAAAGTGTAACCTAATCTAACACGCTGCATCTGTGCATATTACACTGCACAACTTGAGCAAAAGCTAGCAGCATGTAATGTACTTAAAGACGTGGTCCTATGATCCTAAGACCATCAGTTGAAGAATAATTTAATTCCATTCGCAAATGAAATTAAATGCTCACTGCTTTTGGATATATGATATTTTGAAATATGTACTTTGTAGCGCCTGATTCAAAACATACGATATTTTTATCCATTTTTTTCAGATTTGAGGAGCATAACCTGATTATTAGATCTTGCCAAGAACGGTATGCATAAGCGGATTAATTATTAAAAACCGCAGTACCACACCTGTGAACTGGAATAACGGGTCAGCGAAGTTCTAAATCAGCCCATCAATATAGGGCGATTACATGGGCTCCTAAAACATCCAGTCCTATGTTCAAGTTAAGGAAAATAAAAGCTAGTAAAATTAAATGATTTATTATGCGTCATCACAATCACGTGGCAGCTCTCAAGGTAAACCTCTCACCAGTTTAAAAAGAAATGCCTTTTGAGAACTTTGAGAACAGAGGTTATCAGAAGTTTATTTGCAGACGATTTACGGCGACCGCAATTCATAGATAATTCATAGGCTGTTTTAAAAACGTCGGTCGCGGCCCGAGAATAGCAGGGGAAGACAGAGAAATCCGCAAATACATTTACAGGCATTTCGAGTAGATGCTATAGTTGCAGTTTACCTGCTGGGGAGTGTCATAACCTCGGCTCGACTCTTCTGTCCGGGTTTCGGAGTCACTGCCGGACCGTAGCAGGTCCACCTCGCTTACCGGTGGGAAAGTTCCGCTCGCCGCTTTCACTTAATTAATATTCAAAGAGGACACTTCTCCTATTGGGTGAGATCGTGTGGCCTGACCAATCAGATTATCAGAGACTAACTCGGTTAACGCCCCCCCCCCCTCCAGTGGCTGCAACTTTGATCGTTCTAAAGTATGTAAATAATACTTTGAAGTGGACGTTTTTTGCGTGTCGTCGTAGCTCCGATACACCAGGACAAATACATCCAAATAAAACTGTGACAAATCTGGTGACGTTAGTGCAAAGGAGCACTAACGTATTGCAGCTATACGACGATCGTGTGCTATGAAGTCTTCAGTTTCTTGTGATTATTGTGGAGAGTCGATCAGAGTGTCGACTTCAAACTCTGCGTGCAGTGAAAATATTACAATTAATGTATATATTAAGCATAGAAGCTGTAGAGTAAAGCCCACATGGAGGCAATGTTTTTTCACTGTGCAATCAAAATTCCCCTAAATCAGAACGCGCGGTAAATTTCGCCTTATCGTTGCAGCGCATAGTGAAACCTTTTTATTAACAGAGCAAAGGTCATGACAAGTATCACTATCTTCCGAGAACCATCAAGGAAATACAATTTTTTCTACTTCCTAGTTATAGTGGTGGAATCTTTGGATTTCGTACTTTGGAGTTATTAATAGGGCACATTTGGTTTGCTTTTGCTACGTTTTCTGTGGCAGTGTTTGGCAAAAAAAAAGTGTTAGTGTTAATTTTCTCTCATTTATTTTCATAAACGCCGTGATTTTATTTATGCGATTTACATATGCATTATTCAATAAACACTAAACCTGTAGACTGCAGATTCACAGAAACAGGAATGAAAATCAAACCCCCAGCCCCAAAGGTACGTGTGAAGTTACAGTTCTAACCAACAAGAAAACAATCCAGTTTATACCCAAACCAACCAATAAGTGAAACACAGATAGAACCGTTCTGTCTTCCTCATACCCATTCCCATTAATCATTTGCCGGATTTGAAATGTTATCTGCTGAGGCACATACTTAGGAACAATCCCTGCTTCCTCATCCCAATTAAACCTGTCCCGTGGCATTCCCCCATTTAGCTGACAATTTTACCGGTAACCATCCGTGTCTTTCACTTAGTATCATAAACAGTTAATCACCCCTTTGTGGAGCTTATCGTTGCCACGTCCCGCGTGCACACACACGCAGTGCACACCGAGCTTATTAGTGCAAACACCGGCCCCTTACCTGCCCGGACATTCGGTGCTGTTATTTTCTGTCCTGCCGTAACTTACCTCTCCTCCCGAGCCCCGATCGCCACTACATAAGCCTCCCCCGGGTCCTTACCTGTCTTTTTATTCGTAGGGTTGACTCCCCCGGCGTCTGACCCTTCTGCCTCCTATCTCCGCCTGCCGATTCTTTGTCTGTTCACTGAACTCCTCTAATAAACCCCTGCTCGGGTCACCGAGTCTGTTTTAATAACCACGGAACCTCCCGGTTACATCTACGATCCTACCTGCTATGCATGAGTAATCCTAAACCTACGTTCTGTACATTCAGTTCTACAGATTTTACACCCATAATAAGTTATACCTGAAGTTTTGATGGCTAAGTAGTCGAAATATGTACATTACTCTGTTTTGGACATTCCCAGTTTCCTCGTGTGCCAAATTATATTAAATGTAATGCTTTTAATGTAATGCTCATTTATAAAACATGAAAAATTATTTATGTATAATTATCTGGAACTTGATCTTAATTTGGTCATTTTAGCTGAAAATTTACAATATGTGGCATGTCCTCCCCCCTGTACAGTTGAAGTGCCACTTAAATGGGAACTGTGTAATGTTGCTTTCTTGTGTTTTTACAGATCTGCTTAATCTACAATCTGCATTTACATCTTCACCTTGGCAAGACTTTAACACACTCTCAACAGGGAGATACCTTCACCTCATAGGTAAAAGGGTACATGCACGAAACGCTCACATTCAGTATATGGATAATAGTATAGAGACACCCGAACATTATACCTACAGGAACTTTTCTGACATCCCATTCTAAATCCATAGGCATTAATATGGAGTCAGTCCTCCCCATTTACAGCTGTAACAGCTGCCACTCTTCTAGGAAGGCTTTCCACAAGATTTTCGTGTGTGTCTGTGTGAATTTTTGCCCATTCATCCAAAGGAGTATTTGTGAGGTCAGGCACTGATGTTGGACGAGAAGGCCTGACTTGCAACCTCCGTTCTAGTTCATCCAAAAGGTGTTTGATGGGGTTGAGGTCAGGGCTCTGTGTGGGCCAGTCAAGTTCTTCTACATCAAACTCAGCCAACCATGCCTTTCTGGCTTTGGGCACTGGGGCAGTCTTGCTGGAACAGAAAACGGCCTTCCCCACACTGTTCCTACAAAGTTGGAAGCATAAAATTGTCCAAAATGTCTTGGCATGCCAAAGCTTTTAGAGTTCCCTTTACTGGAACTGATGGGCATAGCTCAACCCCTGAAAGACAGCCCCATACCATAATCCCTCCCCTATCAAACTTTACCGTTGGCACAATGCAGTCAGACAGATAACGTTCTGGCATCTGCCAAACCCAGACTTGTCCATCAGACTGCCAGACAGAGGAGTGTGATTGGTCACTCCAGAGGACACGTTTCCACTGCTCCAGAGTCTAGTGACGTAACGCCATACATCCATTCAATAGTTAAGGGGTATATCCCAATATTTTTGTCCATATAGTGAATAAATGGGTACTTATCCCCTGCAGTTCTTCAGATGTCCTCAAGGTGGCTGCAGAATAAGCTTTTTGCTGCGAGCCTGGAGTGCATTCTGGAAGACAGACATAGGAAAGGATGCTAATGCATTTCAGGGCACCCACAGGGCAAATTCTCTGAAGGACGTGTGTTTTGCCCACGAGAAACACATTAATGTGAGAAGAGCAGCAGTCAAACTGGCAACCTCCACATTTGATATCCATACACACAATTAATTACTGTAATGGAGTAGTTTTTCTGTGAAATTGTACTTTCTATGTATTTTTGAATAATGGTACCTTTATCTTTGCTTAAATATTATTAATTTCAGGAATTGTACTTCAGGAAATATTATGTTGTGTGTGGGGTCGGAAACACAGGCAAGAAGGTTGAACAGAAAGCCAAATTATAAATCTTTTAAAATATTGTTTCGTGTGCAGCCTACACGCTAGCCAGTCACTGTCAGATAGTGACACCGGGTTACTAGTCTGATAATGCCGATTACCGATATTATCACTTTATGGCGGGCCTAACCCTGTGTTACCACTTGCGCTACAGTGACCCCTAGCGGATAACACGCTACCTGCAAACATCCTATTTTGTCAATAAAAAGAAAATACAGCTCCAGAAAAAATGAAGAGACCACAGCACAATTTAAAAGAAAAAATCTGCATTTTTAAATACTGGTTTAATCCTGGTTCTGCTGGCAGAAGGCCACACTGAGCTGCAGGTTGTTTCCAGATTCAACGTTTCTAAGACAGCAGTAACCTACACAAGAACAATGTGAAGCAGGACACACTGGGAATAACCAGAAACCAGCCAGGTAATGGGCGGAAGTGACTTTCTAATGCTAGAGATGAACATCAACTTATCCAGCAGTGCCTCATGATTCGGAGGATGACATGACCTTCATTTTGCAGTATATGTAAAGGAAAACTTGCAGGCAAGGGAGCTTACTGATATAAGTAAAACTACGGAAGCTATATGGGTA
>JAODKN010000093.1:7784362-7802174 GCA_026774425.1 Petrocephalus zakoni
CCCCCCCCCCCCCCCCCCCCCCCCGCCCCCCCCCCCCCCCCCCCGGCCGGCCCCCCCCGGGAGTCAGAGGTGAGGGTACCGTAGGAGTTGTGGGACTTACTGCAGGTGGCAGTGCCCTCCCCCTTAGAAGGAGAGGCAGTATAAAAACAGCTAATACATTATTTACAATAAATTATTATTACACAGTGATATGACTGATACTAAGCACATTTTCAAATATAACGTCACAATTTCATTTTACTGAACTTAATATGCTCAAGCAGCATTTTTATTTGACGGGATGGGGGTACAGTCACACTCCTTGCACCCCACGTAAAATCGCCTGTGGAGGCTGTGGGGTCTCAAAATAAACACTGTTTCTGGACATTGGCCTGCGGGGACAGGCAGGTGTCCATCCATCCTGTTACGCTGCGCAGAGTTACCACAGGGTGGCATTAAAGTGGACACGAGCTGACAATGCTGTCACTGTCTAGCAGCTCTAACTCTACCACAGCAATCGAGTGTGAGATACTTAAAAGAAGAAAATTTAAATTTGTTAGGAAGTGTGGAAATGTATAAGGAAACATGGGCTGCCAAACAAGTCAAATTAATACTAAAATGCATTTGCAAAACAAGGACAATGGAGAATGAAGAGATGCTTTATGCACTGCCTGCAGTCATTTACAATGGACCCAAACCACAGGCTTTACAAGGCAAAGAGGTTCCACAGAAATTGGCTCTCACTTCCTAAAATAAAACCCTCCCATGCGCCTCAGTGGTGACCAATCTCATGTTCCTTTTAAATCGATATCAATGTGCAAATACACCCATCCTTCAAATGTGAGTATCACTATCACTGTACTATCACAACAACGGTTAGCAGGGGAATACATCATGATTTGTTCAGAAAGTAGAAACATCTGGCCAGATATATAGTATCTAGAGTATTTATCTGTGTGGGTCACTCGACATTTAGAGCGTCGAGCCCCAAAACGGAGAGGAAAAAGATCTTGTGTCCCAAACCAGGATGTTTCCAAGACACTTGTAGAAGAACCTTGAGCCCCTGAGCAGCACCACCTGTCCCAGGGTTTGGTGGTCTGCTGCAGGAGTAGGCAGCTTAGGGCAACAAACTCTCCCAAGTAAGCAGGATCTATATCTCTGTTTATGTTGTGTTTAGTAGGCTTAAGTAAATGCAACACTGACGTGTGATTCACTCATTGACACATGGCTCATTGACACATGTGGTAGGGAATTCCTGGTGATTGGGACTTTCCATTTTGGGTTTAACCAGCTTAATGTTTACGTAGACTCAGACAGGTTGACAAGAAAAACAGCGAGAGCTACTCTCAGCCAGGCCTGAAGGCCATGAGGAACACGTGCATTGTCTGCCATTTGCACCCATTTTTATTTGAGCAGTTTTATCCAGCATCAGTAATAAATGACAGATCTAAGATATCCTGTGCTGACACATTATATTACTGACGTCAGTTTAAGTATTAATGAGTGTAAATGCAATTAAGTCACGTTACAAATGGAAAACAACACCTGAACGTCAAAAGGCTTAGCATGCATGCAGTAGTCCCGGAGATATGCTTTGTATGCCATATAATAATGCTCACGTTGTACGCACACACATTCCGCTTATCTTTCTATTATTTTCTTTCCTGCCTGCAAACCGTGCAAGTGTGAGTTCCAAAGAAGAAGTCACATCGCTGAGGAGGAAACTGAGCAGGAACTACTTCCTTTTCTTTCAATGACATCAACCAGTCAGCTCCATCACCCACACATAAATCATTAATTGCAATGCTCTCAATTAATGCAGTTACTTTTTAATCAAATTCATTGTACTTATAATAAAGGTAGGTTTTCAGTTTGGTTCAAGGAGCATTTGGAGCGGAGCATTTAATACTCTGATTGAGTGGGATTATCATGCACTGTCAGTCACTGACTGATGTCACTTCCTGGTACAGCAGGACAGGATTAACAGCTGTGAGTCTGGAAGCCCCATTTCCCCTATCATGGCTGACCCCTGAAACATTTGCACCATGTACAATATTGCTGTTTACTTTGTTAAAAAAACAGCAATTGCAATTTCTAAACCGCAAAGAATATATCTGAAGCATCACTCGCAGCACTGCACAATCAGAACGAGGAGAGATCAGGTATAATTCAGACCATTTAAATGGATGAAACAGCCAATCCAGGGCGGGAGGTACGAAGGTGAGAGACTCACCAGGCAACACCTATTGGCACTGGAGTTAAAATCAATGCAGGATGCAGTGTCAGACAAGGATACCTTGGCATCCCCCCCCCCAGCAAAAATGAACTGGAGGGAACCCCATATTGAGAGTGCCAACTCCAGCAGCGGTACCAGGGTGACATTATGTCAGGAGGCCCAGAATTTCTAGCCAAGTCCCTGGCCATAACAGAAGATGCTCAGTAGGCAGTTCAAACATAAATGTGTTCAGGATTAACCACATTTTAAAACCTGTTAAAAACAGACTTACCAGTGAATTCCTCATTATTCATCAGTAATAATGCACCATGCCTTATAATATTAGTAAAAGACCCTAGTAAAACAATCGCCCTCCCTGTATACTTCCCTGCCGATTTATGCCGTCGATCTAGTTTCATGAAACACTTCTCCTAGAGCACAGCTGAGGGACAGTCCCGATGCACAGCCGGCTACACAGGCTACACAGGCTGGCCCAGTGCACATCTCCTCTGCGTGAGGGCTACAGCAGCTTGTGCTGAAATGACTCCCCTCCACCCCGTTTATCTGATTTCACTTTCAAAACATGTTTGTTCTTCTACAACTTCTACCCCCAAACTGTGGTATTCTGACCGAGTCGGCCTCAGAAAGACCTAGTTTTCACTCATATGTTTCAGGCAGAGTGGTTTGCGTTTTTACGAGAAAACATACCCAGCTCAAGATCTGTACATTGACATCCCTTTACACAGCTGTGTATGACATTCATTATTCTTTTGGTCACTACTTAGGTTCCTCTACCACAGAACTAGTGAACTCTTTGAACGGTTTGCATCTGTGACATATTCAGCCCAGCTGGTACCTCTCCAGCTTTAGGATATCAGCTCGAAACACAAACTGGTCCATGGGTACATCTGTAACACTCCATCCCATTCAGTTCACATGTCCAGGAAGGCTGCTGGCACGCATTGCACCGGACTGCAATTCTCCAGAGCGCTGGTTCAGCTAAGGTGACAGGTGTGTGACATGCAGTGAGACCGAGCGACCGTCACTACTTGGGGGTACTCTGTGGCCCTGCAGCCTCGTGGATGTGCAATCCCATTCATCAAGGATCCCAAGAACCCGCGGCATGGCAACCCAAGAAATACATTCATCTTTACGCATTAAAACAGATAAGCAGCACGAGCTGGTAAAACGCTGGTTCAACTGCATTTGCCCCTCAGGCGAGGACATCTACAGCGACCGCGAGGGACAGACACGAAGTCGGCTGTGACCTTACCCCCAGCTATCCCAGACGTTCCATGGCTTGTTTCATGACCTTTGAGTCAGAAGGAACTTTCAGGCCGATTCTCTCTTGCTGCTCTTCCAGGCGGAATCCAGGCTCCCTTAGCGCCTTAGCAACGCAACCACATCCTCCGTTTACGGCGCTTTTGACTTTTGGCAAAACAGCCTCTTCCACGCGAACTGTCTGCTGGGCTTCTGCGTGACAAAACAGGAACTGAAAGAGGTGGACGAGAGCACAATGAGGAAGGCAGGCCGTGTAGTAATAGGGGGAGGGGCTTAACTTTTGCAATTTGTGGAAGAATGTTCTTTTGTGTTGATTTTGATTCATTCATGTCTGTGTTTTGTTTTGTTGTTTTTATATGGCTGCACTATTTCGTGTGTTTGGGTGATTTGGAGAAGCAGCACAAACACTGTTTACACTGCGTTGCGGAGGAACTTAGGCTAGTTAAGAGGAATAGAGGGCAAATGAGCTATAACCAGTGTGTGAGGGAGAGGAAGCCCAACTAAAGCGAGGGTTTTAAATCTGTTGTAACTGTTAAGAGGTGCAAGATGTACCAGTAATTTCCAACGTGACGCACTAACTATACAGGAAGTTGAAATCACTGAGCTGCTTAAATCAGGTGAAAACAAGACGAAGCAGGCATTCAGTAACAATTTTCTCCCCCTCAGGAAAACCCTAGTGCAAAGAAAAATCTTGAATTACATAACTAGTTAGTAAAGCAGACAACCCTTGGCATGTGATTTCAAGCCACTATTTACTGACTGCATCCTTGCTATTTCTAAAACATTTATTTTAAAATTGAGCTGAGGAGGTGGTATATTTAGCTACATCAGCATTTTAGCATTGAATTTATAGCATATGACGTTTTGAGGCACACTATCTAAATCCCTTAATAATGGCGGGGGCTGTGTTTCAGTCTGTGAAAGTGTCTTGGAGTTGACTGAAAAGTGCTGTAACCTAGGGTGACCAGATAATCCATGTCATCCCAGACACTTTGAGCTAGGACAGGACTTGCAAACTACAATTTCAATCTAAAGGACCTGGATGTTAATGAGAAACGGCTGGGTGAGTCTTTCAATCAATGAAATGAACCAGTCAAAGCACAAGAAGAACTGAACTTTTTAGCCAAACACAGGATCCTGTCAGTTTAAAATAGCTTGTAAAACCTGAAGTAGCTCAAAGAGTCCGGGATGGCATGGATTATCTGGTCACCCTATGTAACCCCCTTTGAAAAATCCTAAACTATATTACTGTTACACATAATTTTAAGAATTTATTTAACGTTCAAGGCCGACCCGTTGACCAAAGATAGGTAATGTACAAAGTATTAACTAATAAACGACTCATATACTATCTAGCATATAATCCAATTGATACATAAGGAAATGCACGCTTTACGTGTAGCGGCTCTGAGTTCCTGATTCAATACAAACAAAGTGTCGCTCAGCGCGGCAGCAGCTTCTTACTTCCTCCGCAGCCGTTTTGCCTTAAATTTGCATCTCATACTGCGAGGTAAAACTTCGGCTCCGTCGTGTCAGAAAGCGGCTCTCGCCAGCGCGGCCTCCGCATGGCCGGTGGGGGACAGGCGCTATTTTACCCCCACCGCAATCATGCGGCCAGCCGCTTTCATCTCCTTAGACGCAACTGGGAGAAACGATTGGAGGGAGCCTGACTCTTATCGAAGACGAAGTCTGTGTACAGCTAACTTGTTTACTGGATCACCGAGAAAGCGTATTTAATCACAGCAGTTCCCCTTGTGATCAATAAAGTCCATCTAATCGTCGGATGAGACGGTCTCATAAGCATCACGCACGGGTCCATGCACTGGCCACAAAAACAAAGGTCCCGCGGCAGACCCAAATGGCACGGTGGGTCGCATTTAGCGCTGCCGGCAAAGTAGTCCTTTACCTTGCATGACACGATGGGACGCTGTTTGCCATAGACCATACGGGACGGCAATTTGCACAATACTGGAAAAGGAAATAGTGCCGCCCGCCTGCTACAAAGCAGAGTAACATCGGAACTATGCTACGTTACAGTAAACGTAAGGTCAGTTAAAGCAAGACAATAAAACGTATAATAATGACATGCGGCGGCAATCTATACGGTTTAAAAAGCCAGACAACACCCGTTATTAAACATGGAAGGATGGGTACATGCTATCAGCAAATGATCGCATCCGCATTATTGAAATTAATAACTCTGTTTCAAAAGTTAATCGATTTGGTTGGGTGACGCGCGTCATTCTTTTGTTGCCCGTCACTGTAATAGTATTTAAATAAAATAGTTCAGGTTTCAGCAGATAAGGAACTTTTTCATTCAGTAGAAGCAGGTGCGGCAGTCACGTGGTACACGAGGCGCACTGCGCGTTTGAGGCGTAATACGAGAAGCAGTCGTTCTATTTCTCGTTCATTCGGCTTGTTTTCACTCGTCGGCGTTATACTGAAATTAGTAAGCATATACTATTATAAGACCACGCATGCCTTTTACTTGTATACAAACCTTAAAGATTTCTCATTCTTCATAAGCAATAAATAACAGACGATAATACACCTGTGCAAAAACATAAATAAATAAAAAAAATCTACATAACTGACAAAATCAGTTAAGCACAGAGTATGTATATATATATATATATAGGAAAGAATAGAATACTATTGTGATACTTTAATCTTGTGGGGAAATTCAAATATAATTAAATATAAAAATGTGTTTACATACCAATAATTAAGAAGAAATGATATATATTTCTATATATTAATCATTTATAATAATTAATATATTAATCGTTGTATATTAAATTCCTGATTCCATCAAGCCACTCACCTGGAAAGTAAATTAGGATAATACGCACCACACTTGTCTTTAGCGATTCTCGTGGTCAATAGATTGAACATTTGTGGTTACATTATACGATGCTGCTGTAATAAGTCATTGGCTTATGGGGGATGATTTACGTAAATTACGCTCTATGTAAACGAGCCTTGGCTGGTACGCACGTGCAGTATTTATCACTAACAGCCACAAGATGTCGCTCTTACGATAGTGACCAAACCTAAAACAGAAAAACAGAATGAGAGATACGTTGTACGTAACTTACGGTTTACGGAATTAATATTCACACAACAGCGTAAATGTTGTAGAGGTATTGACCTAAAGTGGGGGAGCTAAAGTTGAATATAAATGAAAATATAAAAATATCATATATATATATAACCTAATCGCCCATAGAGGCACGAAAATAATAATAACTTGTTTTATCATACCAAAGTCAGTTGAGTGGTATGATTCCAAAGAACACAGCAATAAATGCAGCAATTTCATTGTTCTTCTTCGTCACCTTCTGCAGAAACCGAATTCAATTATTAATCCTAAGATCCACACTGGATTTTTTTATAGACAATATATTTGCCAAAATATCATAACAGGCCTAATTAAATTTTTTTCAAATAAAAAATACAACCGAGTAGTGAGGTTTCGGGGAACCACAGCATCTTCACGCGGTTTTGCCGCGGCACCACGGAGAGCAGATCTGAGTCACACACTTTTGCAGCGTGACCTTAATAAAACACCTGCTTTTTACAGTACAATAAAAATGCATCCGGATTCAATTTCATAAATGTAAAATGCAAATATTCCATTCAATTAAATTTTTATTGTCATTAACATTGTGCTGCCACACGTAAAAATGAAAGGGGAGTTGCGGCCGCACCGGAACATGTGAGACAGCGTGCGAAACGTGGCCGGACAGGGGTGGTCGCGAGGGATGTACATAGGCTGGACATACGTCACATGCAATATACATTTATACGTACATAAATCACATACACATACATATACATTATACGTGATATAATGCATGTGTATGATATAAATATAAGACCTGATCCAGATTGAGTTACAGACGCATTATTATTATTATTATTATTATTATTATCTTTATTATTGTTATTATTATTATTAACAACAATAATAACAACTCTAATAATAATGGTATCATTGATGTCCATAATAATAATTATAATAATCACCACCATCACTTTAGAACTGAAATATTTATGTACGTGTGGATGGATGGATAAAATCGGACTTTCCATTTTGGAATAACTAACGACATACTGACAACGTTGCGGATAGCGGTTATAAGTACTAATTTTCTAACTCCCACATGCAGATTAATAACTTAATATGCATATGTAACATAAATATCTTATTACTAATCCAAAGACGCACCAGTGTATAGCCCTATAGATGCGCGCCCTCCATACGCATTATCTTTGGCTGCTCCTTCACGCCTTCTCTCACCCTGAATCAACCCTTGGTAATTAATTTGGCATTTCAGGGGAGAAACTAGTGCGAATAATGGCCGCATTCATCGACCAGTCTAATCTGAACAAAATCTGGGAGAAAGGCGCTTCTAAGGCAAGAAAATGCCATTCGCCGCTGTTTCTAAAGAGCTGTCACTCCAGGGGAATAAATCGGCCCTGATTATTTCACTCGGTCCTTCGTGCATTTCCATAAGACGGGCTGCTGCTACCTAGATTTAGACACTTTTCTCAACGATTTCCTCGCAGTCGTTTTCTGTGCGAAGTGATTTTTCAGTCTGACGTCAAAAATCTGAATCCTAGTTATAGCTCTCATTTCAGGAAGCACAGTTTTTATCTAACTAATTTAGCCAGATTATTAACATAGGTTGTTCTCGGCAATGGTGTTTAAATTAGTTTTTGCGCCTGTTTCCAAAATCCAATGTCATGTTTTACACGCGAAAAATGGAAAGAAAGAGAGGTTATTTTACCCTCCTAAAAATAATATAACCTTTAATGTAACATATTTGTGAATTAAACTAGCATACAGACTAGCATATAATTACACGGATTGTGTCATTTAACTGAATTCCTGGATGAAGTATTGAAGAATTAGATTTTCGTAATAAAAATATGGCAGATTTTCAGTTTTCGTTATAATGTTGCATATTGCAATGGGTGGAGACGAATATCACTGTACAAAGGTGTTGATTCATTAATTAATCAAATAAAAATGTACTTCATTGGACTATTTTGTGTTTACAGATTAATCTTGTGGATTTATGTTTGATGACGTAATTTAAATCTGACATTAGTATTTTATACGTGTTTTAAAACGTATAACGGAGCATTTAGCGGGTTTCCCCCACTGTGAAGTGAGCATTTTCTCCTTGCGACTCTGTCAAGGAAAGACACGGGAAAGGAAGCTAAATGAGGCCAGCTGATAGCCCACTGTCCCGGTGGGCGACAGTCAGCAATGCCAAAGACACCCCACTGGGCAACCAGGTCCTGGAACAGATTAATCAAGCTGTAATTCAATTTACATCAGACCATTTACCTTTGCTTTCGACTCCAGGGGCATTCAGAGTGAGAGATTCGCATAGAGCCCATTTCTAGACCTCGACTGCTGGGCCCAAAGCGTGTCGAATAAAAAGGAGCTGCTCCAAATCCGACGCTTGGTTTTGTAATAGCTGCGGGGCTTCCATGAGCAAACCGTGATATGGGAATATTACGGTATCCCGTAGAGCGAATACATTTCCACGGTCCAATAAATGTCCAAAAACCACAGCTGGGTCGGTCCATAGGGACCGAAGCGAGTTCAACGTAGGCAGGTAACAAACTCATTAGATCACGTCTTACTGTGTTACCAGATGTCCGGCACAGCTTAGTTTTGGACATTTTAATATTGTCAAAATAGTAATTTACACAAAGTTGAACATGTTGTACAGGAGTAGGCCTATTGCGGAAATTCATCGCCTAAAATCTGCTATAAGGCCAGAGACCTTGGTCAGTTTGACAGCACCCGAATAAGGACGTCTGCTGACCAATAAAGCAGTTATAACACTTAAGGTCAATCATTTAAGACAGACGTCTTAATTAATTTAATCTATACACGCTAATATTCTAGGGTAAATTTTTATATTCGGAAGTAATGACTTCGCTGCCCAGAAATTGCGCAAAGGCTTTGTCAGAAATAAAACGTCTTCATCTCCATTCACAATTTCCACTTCTTGTACTTTCCAGGGGGATTTATTAACGACAGAAAAGGCACGACGTAATCAGCGTACATCCTTCGTTTCATACATATGCACCAACACTTTCATGAATTTGAATTTACGGAACTTTACTAGGATGCAACTGGGTTTTAAAAATGCGTCTTATACTTAACTGAAGATAAGCTGCGACAGCACGGCCGCCAGGACGCAGATAGTGGCGTGAGTCTCTAAAACTCAGCAGAGAGGGAGTATCATTATACACTGTCCAGTCTTTCATAATATTTCTTCGAAGGAAACTACAACCTATATAGATATCCGAATGAATAATGTATGAATCAAAATGAACTAATACGCTTA
Source organism: Petrocephalus zakoni (assembly GCA_026774425.1). NCBI lineage: Eukaryota > Metazoa > Chordata > Actinopteri > Osteoglossiformes > Mormyridae > Petrocephalus > Petrocephalus zakoni. The sequence goes on from JAODKN010000093.1 coordinate 7,794,212, forward strand.
AATATAATAACAGAACACAAGCATGTCTGTTTTACAAGTGTATTATTATCATTATTATTCATAGTAATAATAATAATAGTACTAATAGTAACGGTAGTAGTAGTTGTTGTAGCATTGTTGGGGTGGTTGTGTTATATAACAATAAAAAAATAATCTAACATTCTGTTTATTTTTTGTAGAAGTGATCTCATGAGAAGAAATAAATTTTATGCTATTTATTTTTGTACATAATACATATAGTTTATTCCCCCATATTCAATGTGGTGTTTCCTACCAGCAGTCGTCTGTAAATTTGTCCGCAGAACTTGGCCAAATCGATTTCTGCGTTCCGCGCTCATGCTGTGTAACTTATAAATACTTATATATCCCACAGGATCCTTTCTTTAAACTAACCAAATGTTTTCATGCGTTTAACCGCTATTATCGTTACCGCTAATACGAAGAACATGGCTGGGCTTAAAGTGCTTTAGTTGTAGTTTAAGCCCGAACAAAACAAAGTGGTTATGTTGGACAGGTGATTAGAGGCTCTGTATAATTAACAAAAATAATGTCGAATCAACAGGAGGCGGTGAGCAGCCTAAGGATCGAGCGCAGTGCAACGAATAGTATCCACTGGAAAATAATGTTTTTTTTTCTTTCGAAGTTCTCAACTACTAAAAATATATAATCGCCATAAAGTGTGGTGCCTATGGTAAACGGCAGATTGCCGCTTTTAATGTTCATTCCGACGCATCGTTACATTACTATACAATATATATTCTGGCCTCGATAAACTACCAGTGGATGTCGTCGTTCTCTCCCTTAAGGCAGTGAGTGTCACCCTTTTAGGATGACCTCACGCGCGGCAGAATCTTAAGTCGCCCTTCACTTTCTATACGGACAGTGAATGCGGCACAAGAGTGTGAGAGAGTGAGAGAGACAGTGAGAGAGAGAGGGAGGGAGAGAGAGAGGGGAAGAGGGATCGAAGGAGAGAGAAACCCGACAACTGTCTTACACTGTATTTTTTTGTTTTTTTTTTGCTTCAGGGTTCCAAGAAACAAACAGCAACACAAAAACGTTTGTAATATACTCCGACAGAGAAAAAGTGAGAGAGCACGCGGAGAACCGCTTTAGTACTTTTCTGCCAGGCTGAACTGTTATTCCGAGGTACCGTGTCTTATGTAGAGACTTCTTTAACTCGTAAGCATATTTAATCCACAGAACGCATGCATGATACGTATGTATGCACAGCTGTTTAGACAGGGTGCTCAAATATATTCTTTATCAGTAAGTTTTGGAATAATAAAAAAAAATAGTCTGTGACAGTTGACCTATTAAACCATTATCGACGCGTTTAAATAAGTATTTACGTAAACCTCGAAAAGCGTCATATCATTGTACATTTTTTTATTAATTTAAGTGTTTTTTTCTTCTTCTGCAGTTTTCTCCGTTTATATCATTTCACAAGTGCATATACGAATACCGTTCTCTGCCCCCCACCCCCCGTAAGGATCGCCTATATATTTCAGTGCAGGAGACACTGAAGACAGCGGATTACAATGCTCGGGATTTTTGAGGTTCTGGTGGCTTTCGTGGCCGTCTCCTTCATGGCTGAGAGGGTTCGCTGCGGTTATGGGATGGGCATGTTCGCGGCTCAGACCTCTCCGCCGGATCCGTGCTACGACGAGAACGCCAACCCCAGGAGATGCATCCCCGACTTCGTGAACTCCGCGTTCGGGAAGGAAGTGCGAGTTTCCAGCACCTGCGGAAAGCCCCCCGCTAGGTACTGCGTGGTGACGGAGAAGGGAGACGAGAGGAACAGGAACTGCCACACCTGCGATGCCGGCGACCCCAAGAAGCATCACCCGCCGGCGTATCTGACGGATCTCAACAACCCTCATAATCTCACCTGTTGGCAGTCGGAGAACTACATCCAGTACCCGCAAAATGTCACGCTGACACTGTCCCTGGGCAAGAAATTCGAAGTCACTTATGTGAGCCTCCAGTTCTGTTCCCCGCGACCCGAATCTATGGCTATATTTAAGTCCATGGACTATGGGAAAACCTGGGTCCCGTTCCAGTTTTATTCCACCCAGTGTAGGAAAATGTTTAACAAACAGAACAAGGCAGCTATCACCAAGCAGAACGAGCAGGAAGCCGTATGCACAGACTCACACACGGATATGCACCCGCTGTCCGGGGGTCTCATCGCCTTCAGCACCTTGGATGGCAGACCTTCGGCACATGACTTTGACAACTCGCCCGTGCTCCAGGACTGGGTCACCGCCACCGATATCAGAGTGACATTCAGCCGGTTGCACACTTTCGGGGACGAGAACGAGGACGACTCGGAGCTGGCGCGGGACTCCTACTTCTACGCCGTGTCGGACCTGCAGGTCGGCGGTCGCTGCAAGTGCAACGGCCACGCGTCCAAGTGCGTGAAGGACCGGGAAGGGAGCCTGGTCTGCGAATGCAGGCACAACACGGCGGGGCCGGAGTGTGACCGATGCAAACCGTTTCATTACGATCGGCCCTGGCAGCGCGCTACAGCCCGGGAGGCCAACGAGTGTGTCGGTGAGTTTATTTACCCTTTATGTAACCCTATACGAAATACATGGCCAGAGTTGTGTGATCGCCTGTTGCTTGTTAGAAAAATATCTGCACACACATATTACCGCACAAAAGCCTCAGGAAGATGAAATATACTTCTGAAACAACTTTAAACAAGTATAGGTTTGTGCGTGCCCAGCGGAGCAAACTGCGAATTTGGTTGCAAATGTCCGAAGTACCTGGCACAGGTTTCTGCAGCAAAAAGTAAAAAAAAAATCGAAAGTTTTGTTTCTAAAAAAATAATTACAAAAAAAACAAAAGGCTGTTTCATAGATTTGTTAAACGCTGTTAATATTAAATTATATTATACAGTATTTTATTAGGCCTAACATATAGTTGCTAAAGATGTGCATTTCAAAATTGGCGATGCATTTAGTAATCACTGTATTTTGTTTTGTTCTGTACTTATTAAGGTTACGACGTCTGACAGGAATTTGTACAGCTTAATTGAAGTGGGACAAGCGGTACTTTCTCCACAAAGGTCATGACATGATGCGAAGCAGAATCATTTATATTATTGATATCAACAGCAAAGGCATAATCGAAAAGTATAATTTTCATCACCGCCATCAACACAGCGGTACACCGTGAAAAACTGACACCTCTAATTAAGCAGTCCGACAGAGTTTATGTAGCCGAAGAAACGCTGTGCTGATATTAACACCGGATATGCTGGATTAACAGTGAGCCTTATATAGTAGTCTCAGAAAGAGTGCTAAGTGGCACTGCGAGCAGAAAGCTAACATCGCGGCCTACCATTAGGAGCAGTAACAGATCAATAGCAGTGATCGGATTTGATTAATGCTTATCCAATGACACTGATTTTTGATATGGAACAGAAATATCACTGGCATAAAATATAAAACACTTCGGTTCTCTAAAAAATAAATTCACGGGTTAAAGGGTAAGTAGCAATTAATAGGTTAATATAAATGAAATCAAAGGAAAATCCGTCACGCCAGGGTATACACATATATAATGCTGTGGTATGTTTTGGCGAGGTGATAATTGGAGGCTTACGAATTTTTAATGGAAAAACATGAAGTCTGTAAACTCAGCGAGTGCGATTCGAACGTGGCGTTTTATTCTTTCATTTTAAAATAATTGAAACAAAAAGTGATTCCTCCACACCGGATTTGACTGCTACCGTCCTCAGGAGCTCGACCAAAAGTGCAGGGTCGCGGTGTAACGAAGCTGTAAAGATGACGATAGTCAACATCCGGAACAGGTTCCTACTTCAAACTAATGTATTTCTATTTTTTTTTACCTGAATCTAATGACATATACAAAATAATACAACAAACTAAACAAAAACGCAGTAAAAATGTAATTATGTAGGCCGAAATATATATAATTTTAATGTGAATATCCTCTGATTTTATGTTTAAAATGCTATGTTTAATTTCTATCCAAGCAGAACAAATAAATAGGCCTATAAAACATAAACATAAAATTTTAATTAGCTATTAATCAGTCACACTGCACATATGGTCGAATTTTGTATAATTATGTTAAAACCACAATAGATCTACGAATACATTCTTCCGTTTAGGACAAAACTAAAACAGTTTTTCTTGGAAGTAATTCTACAATCAAGAATATGAATGATTTTCATGCTACTAAATAGGTGATTCAATTTAATTTAGGCCCCGTAATAAGTTGTGTTTGAAGTTGATGTGTATTCTATTTAATTGCCCAGACTCGGCCATATGCGTCGGCAGCGAAGGAGATCCCCGGCATGACACGCTAAATCTAGCGCTGCACCATGCACTATTTTCACTGCCGAGTATCCCTTGAAGCATGTAATTTCCCCCGCATTAAAACACGTTAATTATCCAATTATTCACAGTACGGAAACGTTTATTGGTTATAAACCTAGGGTCTGTAGCAATGTTACTTAAAACTATATTTAAAAATCTATAGGCCTTCATAAATAAAATTATATTCTTAGCCTGTTTTTTATTAGTATTCTTAGCCTAGGTTTAATTGAACCAGTATCAGAAAGTATTCACTAATGGAGCCTATAAGCACTTATGTTAGTCTCTCTGGCAAAGGGCGTCTGCCAAATGCTATAAATGCAAATAATACGACTATGTTTATTTAGTGTCCCTGAAAATGTAATATACACTAACGACAAATGTTCCTATGTTAGGCTACTACGACTACTACTATTATTATTATTATTATTATTACGATTATTATTTTTATTATTATTACCACTACTAGGCCTTCTGGTGCTGCTGCTACTACTTAATCAGATGAAAAACGTTTTAGTTTAAAATAATTCCATCCGTAAACCCGTAAATGCCCCCAGTCGTGACTGTTGCCGTTAGTGACCTTAAGATATTATCCGAGCATATTTCAAATCCGTGTTCACATAATTAAGGCATTAATTGGGCAGTTTTCTTCAAAGGCCGGGAATGTTTGATGTCCGTGAATTAGCCCGAATATACGTCCCTGCGCGCTCCCGTTGATGATGCGACGTTTAAAGCGGAGGGAGCGCTGGCGCGGGCGGTCGGGGGCGCGCGTCAGGACGGGTTTCGGCGCAGCCCCAGTGTGTTCCAGGGCGGCAGCTGTTTTATCGGACCCGACGAAAGATAGCGATCGCTTTATTGTCCTGTTTAGCACCCTGCATAAATCCGGGCAATTCGGGTCGCGTAAACGCTTAAAACCGTCGGCATTAAGATAAAAGCCGAAATTCTGCTGCGTAGACTGCTTTAATTGGATCTATCAATAACCGTTGACTTGTGCTTTCAGACGTTATTAGACTTAACGCTTACAGGCCGCGTGTGCTGAGTTTCTTACTCCCCCTTTATACTAAGCGTCCGCCGCACATACTGGTCTATGCGACGAGCAGGGAAAGAGCCACAGGGTGGTCGGAATAATGGCATTTAATAGAACGAAGGAGAGAAGGACGCCATCCGAAGGTGGTCTCTAAAGGGAATATCACAATCCGTGTGCATGTAATGCACAAATGTCGAGTTCATTCATTTAAAACGGTAATTTCTAACCATTATAACCTGTACCTTTTAGGAGGTAACATTCCACTAGGATAGTAATAAGATGTTAAAAGATGCATATCGGTGGTAGTGATTGCAGTAATCACTACCATCAATTGTGGGACTGATCTGCAATAATCTCCCTATATTACGGTATACGGACATAGAACTTTAAGTAAAGCATGCAGGGCTGCTTTAAAGCGCAACTTAAGTCGTCCTGTGAATAAAGGCTATCGCTGTCACTGTTATAGAGGAAATACACGGGAAGCACTGGGTCTGCGGTCCTTGTGGGGGGTATCGGACGGAGTCCAGCCGGATCCCTTACCGCGATCGTGCTTAAGCCGTTTGTTCCGACGGGCCCGTGACAACGCCGATACTATGCAGATCGCCAGCGCTGTTTGCGGTAATACTAATACATGGCAGTTAAATGCGTCAATATATATAGTTCCACTTTTTATTAATTACCAGAGGCTGGACTAAATTTAAATTTGAAACAAAGTGACGGACTGAATGCTTAAAGACACTAACAGCTCTGTAACTCGTAACTCTGAATATTATTGCCTTTTGAGGATACGTATACTGATTTGCTTTAAATGTTTGAAAAAATAAATAAAAAAAACCCGCGCTGGCTTCTTGTGCCCACGTGTTGAATGGCAATCGTGTCCATACGCTTGAAAAGCAAACAGACCAGTTCCGACACAAATGCTCCGCGATAGGAATGAATTGTTCTCAATATCCTTGACACTTTTTTTCCGAACCAGCATGCGAGTGTCTGATACCGGCACAAAAGATCCTCACTCGCTGCATCCATCTTGCTGTCAGCGAGGCGGCCCATTTGCAACACATTCCTTTCTTGTGTTTTTGTAGGCAATGTCATCAGAGGAGGCGTCCCAATGAAAAGGGGGTGGGGGTTGCTTTAGCTAAGCAAACACGGAGCTCCAAACAGGAGAAGAAAGGATTGCTTGACACCTCTGTGTGAGGGAGTTTTTTCTTCTTCTTTTTTTCTAAATCTGGGATGAGGGTGATGGTGGGTTATGGGGGCTTAAAGCTGTGAGTTTTGGTCCCTAGCTAGAATGTCATAAGATGCATTCTCCAACTATGGAAAATCTGGGGAAAAAGATGGATGAGAAGGCAGAGGTCTGGGGCACATTAAATATATGACAGGAAGACGACATTGTATCGCAAAGCATTCTGGGTAATTGTGAATACTTACATTCCCAGTACATATTGCAGAACTTTGCAAAATGTTGAAGCAATCACCATGTCATGCTTGAGTTCTGGCATGTTCTCTGAAGGACAGTCCCAAGGGTGTAGGTGTGTGTTGAATAATGGAGACGATCAGGGGGAGCACACATCTTGCTTGGAACGTCTGGGGAGAATATATTAATTTTTCGTGATTTTTGACAAAGTGACACAGGAACCTTGTGTCTCATATTCAAAAGCAAAATGTGAATCTTCCTGAAGGACCGCTCTTCGTCATCTCTGGGTCAGTTACTTTGTCCTGAAAAGCAGTGCAGCTAATGTAATTTAGTGGACACTAACTGAAATACACTACTCAATCATTCATACAGGCAGGCGGGACTACTCAATACTAACTAGACAGCTGAACCACAGCCCAGGCTTGCTACTAACTATTGGTTCAACTTCAAATACTTTGGTGGTTAATTGCAGTCACATATGTTTAAAAAATGTATTATTCAAAAGCTTGATCATTGTTTATTATATTTGTCTAGTATTGTTTCTGATTGTGGGATAGATAGTTATGTGCAAACATCTTAGGTAGTCAGACAAAATTATGTATAAATGATTGTTCATGGTGGTGTACAGCTATCATATTATGTTTGTCAAAGTACACTATATGGACAAACATATTGGGATACCTGGCCATTACCCCCACGAGAACTTTTATGACATCCCATTCTAAACCTACTGGCATCAAATGTAGTTATAACAGTCGCCACTCTTCTGGGAGGGCTTTCCACAAGGTTGTGGGTAGTGTGGGAATTTTTGCCCATTCATCCAGAAGAGCATTTGTGAAATCAGGCACTGATGTTGGACGTGAAGGCCTGGTTTGCAATCTCTGTTCTCGTTCATCCAAAGGGTGTTTGATGGGGTTGAGGTCAGGGCTCTGTGCGGGCCAGTCAAGTGCTTGCACACCAAACTCGCCCAACCATGTCTTTATGAACCTTGCTCATGCTGGAGCAGAAAAGGGCCTTCCCCAAACTGTTTCCACAAAGCTGGAAGCATAGAATTTTCCAAAATGTCTTGGTATGCTGAAGCATTAAGAGTTCCCTTCACTGGAACTATTGGCGCTTTTCCACTGCATAGTACGGCACGACGCGGTTCAGTACAGCTCACTTTGGTTTGGCTCAGTT
>JAODKN010000093.1:7810897-7826395 GCA_026774425.1 Petrocephalus zakoni
CCCCCCCCCCCCCCCCCCCCCCCCCCCCCCCCCCCCACGTGCTGCCACCTGACAGATCGACCGAGCTCCGCTCTGTAAAGCGGCGAGCCAAGGTACCCTGACCGCTGTACACCCCCCGTTCCTCAGACAGGACGTTGCTAATTTGTTCTTGGGTGGGGGGGGGGTGTAGTCTCGGTCAGAGCTGGTGAATGACGCAGCCCAGATGTGAACCATGACCGGGAAGCAGGGTCTGACCCCCCCCCCCTGCAGCCGTATTTCTGTCAGCTCCAGCACCGTTCCGCGTTACACAGCTGGCTGTTTAGCGACGCACGGCGGCTTCAGCTACACCTCCACGGTACCCGAATTAACAAGCCCCCGGGGACGTGTAGGCGTCCAGTCACACCATTTACCCATGATGCCACCTGCTGCCCCCAACGCTCTACAAGTCACTTTTTTCAAACTAAAGAAAACTAATTTTATTTCTTTTGGGCTTGAACAGCTTTTCTGCACTCTAGGACTGCCCCAGTGGAGAAAACAGCTGGATTGGTTATATGCTGTGGTATGGCGCCCTCCCGCAGTTATGCCTGACGGAGGAGCAGCGGCCTGTGGCGCGGTTACAGCTGTAATTACAGCAGATGGTGTAAACATGGTGTAAGACCACGGGGCTCCTCCTCTAAACCAGCTATTAGCAGCCATCAGCAGTTAGGGCGAGGTCACCAAGGTGGCTGGGCGGGGAGGTTAGGCATCAAGGTATCAAGCTTTTCCTACTCGAAACTGGCACATTATGCCTGAGATAGACACCCTGGCCCAGGATGCTTAGCGACGAGGTGTGGTCAGGGACCAAAGTGGATGTAGCCCCGAACATCCTCGGTGAATGCCGAGGGTCTCAGATGGCGTGGTGCCGCGTGTGGTTGGGGGGGAGGGAGGGAGGGGGGTTGACAGATTTGGCCAGTGATGCATCAAAGTGAAATTCCTTCTCCTTGTGTGGAAGAAAAGGTGATTTTTTAACATTTCACAATCCTCTCCCGACTCAGAAAGCGTGTGCCGAAATTGTTCCTCTCCAGAATTTCATTGTTTACTTAAATTACCTGCCTTCTCAGTCACGCTGCCGTTTAAAAAAAAGCCACTTTTACGTGAAATTGGAGCAGAGACGTGGGGTGGAGGGCTGGGGGGGGGCACTTGAAGTGCAGGTCTGAGTAATTTTGCAGCGTTTTGACTCATTACCGGAGCGGAGTGGAGCAGGCCTGAATTTCCGGGCTTGTTAAAGTGTCAGCGGGCCGTTAGCAGAAGAGGCCGGGGTGGTGGCCCGTTCCGGCAGGCCGACCCACCTGGCACGCAGTGAAGGCCTCGGGCCCGCGGGGCCGCGTCCAATGACCTCAGCGCCCCTGTGAGGCAGCTCTGGCGGGCAGGCGGTGCGGACAGGCGGCGGCCAAGGCAAATATACAGCGGCGAGGCGGCAATGAGCGCGAGGGAAGGCGGGCAGCGGCGGGGAGCTGGAGGTGTGAAGTCCCCCCCCCCCCATGTGACAGTGCTTTGGGGAAGGGCCCAGCCTTCTGCCTGCCGCTCGGTGCGTACGAGGGAGCGTGTGGGGGCCATAAACTGCGTCGTATGTGTGCCATTGCCACATCTTGGTGGCCTGATTATGGCCTGATTTGTGTTTTGTTTGGTTACTTAAGGCTAAGCTTTGGGCTGGGTGGCTCTTAAGGATGTCCTGTTGGGGTTAGGGATTTGCCTATAGAAATGCATAGAGAGACCCCACAATGATAGGAATACAGACATGTATGTGTATATTTGTTTGTATATGTGTGGGCACATGCAAATTTTTATGCCTGTGTGTATATAGTTCGGGGAAAAAAAGGTTGTAATAGAGAAAGAGGAAGTTCACACGGCCCACAATGTGATGTCATCATGAGGCCTTAACTGTCCCCTTTAACATCAGGACTTAATAGAGTGGCATGTACAGTATAAGATGTATGAGCAAAAATAATGTCCTGCACAGGGGAATCTGAATGGCTGGGTCTCCGCAGCACTGGTGTGTGCTGCGTATGTCTTTGTGTGTGTGAGTCTCTGTGCGTCTGTCTGTGTGTTTCTGCGTGGGCCTGCCTCTGTGGATCTGAGTCTCCTGGGTGCTGACAGGACCACCTAGGCTGATGATGAGGCATGCCCCCCCCAGGGGCCACAGCTCACTGCCTTATGAATGATTAATGTCTGCATGGAATCCTGCTTATTGTGTTCTGCTTGTCCCTGCCTCAAACCCCCCCCCCCAATATGGCTCAGGATGGGACCTTCCCCCAGCAATGTAGAGCAACAGATTGGAGTCACATTGCCTGAGCCCCATGCGCCAACACATACCCTTGCAATGTGGGGGCAAGGGGGGGCACCCAAAGGGCCAAAAGGATAGCAGCTGGTCAAAAACAGACATGATGGCAGGGCCAGGCCCTGATGTACCTGTGGACAAGTGCTCGCTAGTCAGCCAGCCGGTGTGTGTCTCTGGCATGCTGTCACCACAGGAATGATGGAGACACCCCCCCACCATAGAAACATGGGCTACAACAAAAAGAGTGAAAGAGAAAAGCAGGGATAGCTCTCATTGGGTAGAGCCCCCCCCCATACACTTAGCCCAAGAGCAGTGGAGCCAGGTCAGTAAAATGGACTCCCAAGCTGGGCAGGAGAAGCAGCAGCCTCCACAGGGGGCCGGCCGTCAGGACGTCCAACCCAGAGAGTGTCTTCATGTTGGCTCCCTGTGGGGGAGTTTGGGTGGGATGGGGGCCTTTCTCAGCAGCTCCCGAGATACGTGAGGCAGAGGAGACCACAGATCTACTCTCTGGTCTATCCCCAGAGAATGACGAGGAAAACAAATGGGGGGGGGGTGGGGTTTAGAAGCCGATAAGCACGCGTCCTGCCAGTCAGTCTGATGAGTAATGAGGTGCTCGCATCTCCAGGTCCTGCGCCTTCCTGGAAATTACTCTCATGTTGGAATGGCCCACCTCTCCGCATCCTCTCTCTTTCCTCCCTGTTTCCTCTGTACTCCCACTCTGTTTCCTCTCGGCTTCTTCTCTGCTTCCTTTCCATTTCCTCTCTGTTTCCTCTCCATTTCCTCCCTGTTTCCTCTCCATTTCCTCTCTGTCCCGCCCCCTGACTGCCTCCCTTCCTCTCTCCTCTTGGTTGGCCAATGGCGTGTCTTTCACTCGTGAGCACTAGAGTTCTTCCACTTGTTCAATCTGATGCCAAGTAGCGTTTTGTTTCTTATAAGGACGTGACCCTCAGCACAAAGGGGTGGATGATTAAACAAAGCCATGGCCCTGACAGCCGATAGCCCCCTCTCGATTATCTAGTGGTGCTCTCTGTGACCACCCCATGTAATCAGGAGCTTCCTGCTTAGAGCTCAGGGAAACCCTCCATACTGGACATCTATTAAAGTGAAATATTTGGACACTGGACCCCAAGCTTTGCTCTTAATTGTTTAAATGTGTGTATATCTAACGGAGAGTGTGTGAGCATTGCGTGTGTGAAAAAAAAGCATTCCAAAATACCTGTGCTCCAATAAAGGGTCATTTCATTACATTTTTGCTAGGGGTCCTGATGTGCCCCGTGGAGGGGGTGACTGACACCCCGCGAGGAAGCTCTTGATCACCAGCTGCCTCCCGGAAGTGGGGCTCAGTATGAAGAATAATGTGAAATGTTCCTTTCATCTCCTGAGCCCTTGATGGATCTCGCGGGCAGATGTTAAAAAAAGAAAAGGACAAATGTGAAAGTTAGACCCGGGGTGAGGATGGGAAGGAACTGCAGTGCTGTCCAGAAAGATTGTGAGAATATAAAAATTATAGATTTGAGGAAGAGGACTTTAAATGTGATACCAGGGTTCTGAGATGAAACAGGGTCAATGGCTCCCTGAAGTCGGGTTCTGCTCTGACAGCCGTGATGCAGACATGCTTTGCATCATCCTCCTGGATGCTGATAAGCTTCCATCGCGGTTCCTCATGGTTTCTTTGATTGATACAGTAAGAAATCCAGCCATTACCGCCTCATTAGTGACCTTGCAGCTTGCAGTTGTATTATTGTTGTGTTGTATTGTTATTGTAGTATGTACTTATACTGCAGTATATACATGGAAAGATGTCTTTATATTGCAATGTGCATATATTACATACTAGTGCTGTTCACCTGAACTATCTCTGAGGAGCTTGTAATTAATATTTGGTTAATATTTGGTGCTACCAGAGGTGTATCTTAATGTGTATAAAGTCTACCGGTGAGTATATGTGCTGTGCTGCTCACAACCATCCCCACACTCGCCCGAGTCAATTACAGGGGAAAAATAATACATTAAAAATAACGAGCTGTTTCCACTCTGTTACTGCGGCCTTTGATGGATCCCGAATCTGTCCCCAGCTTCTGCGCCTTTTTCCGTTCCTAACAGCAACGACCCGTTTTGCTTTTCTTTCCGTTGCGAGAGCGAGACTCTAGTGCTGGACCACCTAGCGGTGCGGGCCGCGCCTCTGAGGGTGCTCGGTGCGGGCCGCGCCTCTGAGGGTGCTCGGTGCGGCCATGTGATTACTGCCGAAGCACAGAGCTCACATTGTCATCACCTCTGCTTCCTCCTGGCCCCCGGGACACACTTCAGAATGTGGTCGCAGCCCCAGAAAGCCCCTGTCCGGCCCGGTGCTGCGCCGCCCGGTCCTGACAGGGTGCTGAGTTCCCGGACGCTCCCGGACGCCAGGCTCTCCTCTCCCCTCTCGGCACCCCCTAGCAGCCAGGCTTTGGGTGGTCCTGGAGCGCGGCGGGCTGCGGCTTTCGCTGCGTGCAGACTGCGCGGTGGCCTCGCGTGAACATGTCCGCCCCTCCGCTGCTGGATGCGAAGCACGGCGGCTGTTCCCTTCCGCGTCCGCGTGTCCCTGCAGAATGTGGAACGTAGGTTTGGCTCGGCACATCGTGATCTTTCAGCGAGGATGTAATTCGTGGCACGCAGACACTTAATAGGGAAAGTAAATGGCTTTGTCTCAGGGGCAGAGCACGGCACCGGCTACCCTCGGCTGCAGCCAGGGCCACAGCAAGAGGGGATATGGTTACATTTGTTATATCTGACCCACTGATCCACGACACCCCCCCTCCCCTCGACTGGCGAATTTTACTGACAGTACTCCCGCCTCCACCCTCATCGATGATTTTACTGCTGGTCTCCCGCACTTTGATTAAGATATTATTGATATTTCATCGTTTTCAATTCCCTCTTATTTCTCTTTTAGCTCCAAAAAAAACACATTAGAAAGCCCCCCTATCCATGGTAGCCCGGGGCCCCCAGAGAAGTGAATCGGCCCCTCTCCGTGAGCATTAGCACAGAGGAGTGAGCAGGTGTAGGAAGCCCCCTGGTGGTGAGGCACAATGGGCTGCAGATCCCTGTGGATTCTGAGGATCTGGCCGTGTGGCGGGTTGGGGGGGGGGGGTCTTTGCGGGCCCTCATGAACCTCGGCTTCTCTCATGCTCCCAAACTGGTTGTTCTTTAATCACCCGCCTGCTGGGATTTCTGGATGAAACATCGCTCTTGATGAATCTGATAACGGCTGGATTCTGCGTGTATATATATATATATGTATATATTTATGATGTCGAAACGACACGCCGGGTATGAAATAAAGCCCAGATTTTAGAAATCAAACTGGAACACCGGACAAAAAACAGAACAATGTCCAGCAATGGAAGAATGCTCCCTACTGGTCCTTTAATTGCTTTAATAATGTGTTTTATTGTCACCCCCCCACCTCACCCATTGCCTTGACCAAATTCACCCCCTGGAGACCATTTGTGTTAATTGACAGATTGTAAAGCTGATTGAAGGGATTTTACATACAAGAACAACTAGACATAATGAAGCATAGATTGCCCCCTATTCACGCCCCCACCCCCACTGACCAGGCTGGGACCTTGAACAACTATGAAGCCCCGGCTGGCCCACCATCAGGCCCAAACTGAAGTCATTTCCATGCTTCATAAATTTTATTGAAAAAAAAAGAAGGAGGAGGGAGAGATGGACCCCCCCCCCCCCAGCAGAGAACGAATCACGTTCCAGTAAAGCAGCGTGACGGCTTGTTAAAGCACAGCAGAGACCATCAGTCCTCCAGGATGGTGAAAGGTGGCGCATTCTAACAACATCTGCAGCAGGAAGGCTCCGCCTCACGGAATGTCACGCCACGTGATTGGTTAGTGGCTATGCAAATGGTCCTCTGCTGTCACATCTGATTGGCTGGCTTGGTTGCCAATGAAAACAGGAAAAACATTATGAAAGTCTCGGTGTGGGAAGCAGGGGGGTAGGTGGAGGTGCTGGGATCAGTCACATGACTGATGCCATTTGCTTACCCAGCATGCACTGATTCTCTTTCATGCTCATCTTCCGGCAGCAGTATTAGTCTGGGCTTTGGGAAAGCGGGTAGCCCGGGTCTCTCGTTCTCGGAGCACAGCCCAGAAGATTTACAAGCGTACTCCACCCCGCAGGGTGGGGGGGTGGGGAGGGGGAGACGGACAGGCGGGAATCCACGTGTTTCGCATTACGATACACGAAGCAGAGAGGAGTTCCTGCGCGTGTCCGCTCTGGGAAAGCTCACGCACGGCCCACTGGAGAAACGGAGTCTGAATTTTCCGAGATACGAGTATGGATCGTGATGTCAGTTCTGGCTCCCCTTTGGAACATTCCCAAATGGGAGCCCTCGGGAGGTCACCGGGAGCAGTCGGAATTCCCCAGTTTTTTATTACTCTTATTCTGAGAGTAATGTGGGAACATCATACATCTCTTTTATAATAAACCCCTAATCATCTGAGCACCTCTAGCCAACAGCAGGGCTCTGGTGTCCATGCAATATTAAAGGCCTAATTCACATTCACAGTTTATTCACCACCTTAGGCATTTTCTACAAGAGAACACAAATGTAGTGCTGCTGCATTTGTTAAGTATGAGTACAGAATGCTTCTTTACACACATCCCATCCAGTTGAAAGTGAAGCTTGGGGTCACAGGCCAAGGTCAGCCATAGAGTTCATAAATGCCAAGCTACATCCTGTCTCCTTAGAGGTTTGAGGACAAGTAACGCTTAGCTTCAGAACCAGGTGGGTACCAACAGATTTAGTCTAAGAGTGGGGAGGTTTCCAGTTTAAGCCGAAGAAGGAAGATCATGCCAGTGAAGAGCATTGGGGTGTGTAGAAGGTGTTGACGTGGCTGGCAGGTGTCAGGGACCTAATGTCTGGGGAGGGGGTGGGGGGGGGTAACTCACTCAGAAGGCTAAAGTCCTTCAGGTCCTTCAGAAAGGGGCAGATTTTCCTAACATCTGATGCTCCAGGTCAATTGCCGGCTGCTTTGTGACTAAGACCACACCCTAATCTTAGAATTAGAAATGCTGTGTTAACAGAATTAACATGCATCAAAATCCTACAGTGTATTCTGCATATTAGGGCATGGCTCAATAAGTCCTGCAAATCTGCTGTCTGCTTTTTTTTTTTCTTTCAACACACATGTCCCCCCCCACCCTGAACTGTTCAATTTTTTTTTACCCATGCCCCCCCCACCTACCCAGTGATGCCAACAGGTTACACACATGGGCAGGACCACTGCAGAAACAGAGTGCATACTGTCCTTGGGGTAGAACCTGCCGTGAAGGGAGCTTGTCGCCATGGTGACAGATTGCACAAGCACTCCATTTCTGCATCTCTTGGATGATATTAATCTTCTTCATTAAGGATCGCAGCCCCAGTAGAATTCGCCATAGATGCAAAGTCGATATTTGAGTTATGAGATGACTAACTTCTGGCAGGGCGGGGGCCTGGCGGAAGATTCTCAGGTCAAAATAAAAAGCCTTGTCTGGGCCCTGCCCCCAAACTCAAAGGGGGTGGAGTCTTGTGGAGTCTTGTATACCCAGCAAAGGTTACTTTTGATCAGAAGTAAGAAAAAACACATGAAACAAAAGTGAATATGTCAGTTTTCCTGGGGTTAAAAATTGAACTTGATATGTATGTCCCATACCACTTATGCATCTAGTCTGTAAGAACTGTCCAGATCTGGCTTACAATTTTGCTCACAAGTGTCAGTGAAATAAAAAATGAGTCCCCAAAAATGAGTGAATTGAGCTGAACTGAATTGAAAGATGATTGAGCTCAGCATCTCACACACTGATGCTTCTTCATGTTAGCAAGACCATCCATCTTGCCTCCACAGCACCTCCAGCTGGATTCTGGGGCTCTGACAGCCAGCAGGCGAGTGATAGAGCCTGGCACACAGTGTCGCTGGCTGCTTGTGGCATTTCTGCAGTGCGGTTCTGATTGACTCCTGGTGGGCCTGCTCAGCCGAGAGCCTCTTTCTCTGGCCCGTTTCAGTTCTTTGCTTCATTAGGAGAGTGAGAGTGATACCCCACACAGGCCCGAACCGGGACAAACTCGCAGGTTTGCTCCATGACATCACTGTGTGGTACAGTAAGTCTGAACTGGACCAGCGGGGCCCACAAGGGGCCCACAAGGGGCCGGGGCCCCATAAGCAGTCAAATAGTCTCACATGTGACGACTGGACGGCCTGTACTGCCATATCCAGGCCGGCATTCCTGCCTGCTGGCATTTCCTCACTGCTCTTCTCTCAAGCCTCCCAACCAATGAAAACATCTCTATTATTTTTTTGTCCTTTATCAGGAATGTACTGATAACAGTTATAGGCTGCAGAGCAATTTGGCTTTGTGCTGTCAAGTCTGATTTATAAGAGTGCTGGCTAATGACCGTCAGATTAACAAGCTAAACTAACCACGAGAACTGGAGCTCTGGAAGCGTTTTACCGCTGACCGGCGTGACAGGAGAGGTCAGGTACATCCGTTTGCCCGGCAAAGGATCTGCGTGTTTACAGGCCAAGTCATGAAGAAGATTGCGAATGAATTGCAGAAAAGAACCATGTTCTGTTGGAATACATCTACAATTATGCCGTGAGCACAGGAGAGACACACTGATAGGTGTTTCAAGTCAGAACTCAGTCAGAGTAGCTTATAGAGTTAGGTTCTGGGGTTTAATTAGCAGAAGTCAGTCAGAAAGATCCCGGGTGCTTCCAGGGCTTAACATTCTCAGCTCGTTATGGACATCAGGGCCTTGGGCACATCTGCCCATGATTGATGGTGTGTCTAGGAACCCTGACAAGTTTTGGGGCTAACGCTAGCTACCGCTAATTAGAATCGCAATCCTGTTAAGATCTAAGCAGTGAACCTTACACAATGTCCCCCCCACCCCACAATGCCTCATAAGCTACAGCTCCCTCTTCCCCTGGCAAGCCACAGCCCCATCACTGCACTAAACCCCCTCCCCCCCCAAACCGATCACGCTCCTACATGCATGTTCCCGCGACACACAAGCATGGGCGGCCACAGAGAACATACTGCCATCAGTGTGTCAAGCGCCTCATTTCAGTCATTTTTAGGTAGACAGTTTGAGTACATTTTTAAAAGTTCTTGTGCTTTTTGGCAGGGGGAGGAAGGATGGGGCACATCACTTTGCCGGCTGACATTAACCCGCGTGGGTTTGGCAGGTTCCGGAACATTCCAGGAGAGCGAGGAGCCGCCCAAGTCTGGAAATGAGCGTAAACGTGGCTGCAGTGCGCGGCTGTGGTGCGTGTCTGTGTGAGAGCGTGCGTGTGGTGGCAGGGCTGGGAGGTATGGAATAGTGTATGTGTGGGGTTCGAGGCTGTACCCTGGGGGACTTTAACAATGCAACCATTTCCATCACTGCAATGAGCCTTGGCAGTGGCGCTTTCGCCCCGGCGGCCGATACAGGTGCTCGTCTGAATAGGCCAGAAGGCGCTGTTGTTTCCGCTCGGCGGGCGCGACGCTCCCGACGCGGCCCACATTAAAAGCACATCGCACGCGTGGAGATTTTGATTCACAGTCATTCCCCTGGATCGCCTCCATACTCCTCAGCATGATCAAAGGCTTCGGGCCCTAATAGATTCCTTACCCGGTGTGCCCTATAATCTTTTACTGGTTTACATAATGCAGAGGTGATAGGACAATCAGACTCCACCAATAGCAAGTGGCC
Organism: Petrocephalus zakoni; assembly: GCA_026774425.1. Taxonomy (NCBI): domain Eukaryota; kingdom Metazoa; phylum Chordata; class Actinopteri; order Osteoglossiformes; family Mormyridae; genus Petrocephalus; species Petrocephalus zakoni. The sequence continues at coordinate 7,820,923 of JAODKN010000093.1, forward strand.
TCCTGAAGTTCTCATTTAGAACATTTGTGTTTCCTCCAAACCATCAAAAGCATTCCGGAATCTCGTTAAATGCTTCATAATCGCACATGGGCTCGCGTCACAAACCGCCGTCTGAGCGTGTGCGTCCCGACCGCACCATAACAGCTGCCCGAAAAATGTGCGATCAAGCTTTCCTTCACGGAGAAACACTGGAAGTTTTTCGTAGGGAGGAACAAAGCGTTAGATCGTGGCTCTTATACTTGATTGGATCTCACCCCAGAAGCCTGCTTTTCTGGGAAGGTGGGAAGGACACGATAACAAAGAGCTTGGAGTCTTACTGGCAGACTTGTGACGTCTTGTTTTAAATATTGCACTCTTTAGGTCTTCGCTGCATGCTGTACAAGCTTTGAATTAAAATATGACAGCTAGTGACAGGCAGACATTCATGCAGCCATAAATTCTTCACTATATAATGTAAATATTATCCGTGTGACATAATGATAAATCAGTTTGCTAAACTCAATAGATTACTATAATTTGGTAAATATTACTCTTCCTAATGCGAGCGGTGCAAAATAACCCCCGATTTGATAGATAATTTCTCATTAAAAAAAAAAACAAGACACAGATACAGTAAATAATGTGATATAATTAAGGATTATACATGAATATAATTATATATGTTTGAAGGGCATTTAGTTAGAATTAAAAACCTACTTTATAAGAAAAGATGTGTGTTTGTGAAGGACAGGGGTACATTTTTTTTATTTCCTCAGGTTGTCTGTATGACGGCCTCTTTTTATTATGGAATACAGATGGTTAATTGTCCAAGAAAAAAAACTGACTGGAATTATTATAATATATATTTTTTTAAGTGAGAGCGACATTCCTGTTAATTTAAGTCACTCGGCACCAGTGTGGTCCAGACATATCTAAGATTTTCTTGGACATAGAATCAACAGCAATGGTCATAAAGTTAAAATACTTGATTTCTGGCCAGGCCTTTTGCTTCACTTTAATTTTATTTATGTGGCAGGTGGCCAGTATTTTAAAGGTTACACATCTCGGGGAAAAAAGCGGCAGTCACGTTTGTCAATGGCTTTTGCAGTACGCAGTGCCCAGTAAGAATCCCGCCGTAAAGCGGTGCCGCGTTCTTTCGGAGACTCTTTGGGGCATGTAACGACCACCTAAATCAGTAGTTAAACACAGACGTGAAAATTTTTGACCTGTGGTACATGATAAATGAGTTAAATTAAATATTAGATGGTTAAATGGTTAATTAGATGGTTCTTGTTGTCTGAATGGTACTGCACCACCCCACCCCCCAATCTCCAAAACCCTGTGCTCTCTGGAATGTGATCATGTGGTCCCCAGTGGGACAGCGGTCACCAACATGCCTTCCAGAGGCATGGGGGGGGTGAAGTGCAGATGGACCCTCTGCCTGGGGGGTCCTGCTCACTTTATGCACTAATATGCCTCACAGCCAGAGCTCCATGCACATGATGAGTCTATGGATTTAGCTGAAACCCCTGCTGCTATGCACCCCCCCTCATGGCACTGCTAAAAGGTGACAAAAGCAAAACAGTGGCCTGGGGGGGGACACTCTGTATTTTCTTGTTATGCCTCCGGGGTGTCTGGGGCCGATCTTGTTTCATTGGGGGGGGGCTGTGTGGATTCAGAGTTAACTTTCCACGGTCCAGCTCTACAAACCGATGAACAAACACCCCCCCCCCCCCCCGAGGAGCTGGAATCACTCCCGTCACCACTGAATGAAGTTTAAGCTTTAAGTAGCTATTCATTTCAGTTTTAAAGTCTGGGATGAGAGGTCTGTGTGTGAGGCTCATTTCACAGACTGGGTTTTGGGAGTGGTGGGGTGGGAGGGGTCACCTGTGATGCACGGGTCACCCGATGAGGGACCTCGCTGCCCCCCGGCTTGGAGTAGGCGGACGCTGAGACATCTATCGGTCTGAGACAGAGAGAAACCGAGAGAGAGAGAGAGCAAAAGAGAGAGAGAGAGCGCTGAGTCGCTGTGGGCGGCCCGCAGCCCCAGGCTCTGTTTACTCAGGGCTACCAAACAGTCACTGCTTCTTCTGCCCCTGATTTATCGTGTTGCGTTTTATTGCCGTGACAGAGAAACACTTCCTTGAATGGTTTGGTGCTTTTTTACTTCATGCATAATAATCTCCCTGTTAATAAATATTTACCCCTGGCCGCGGGGCTCCCGTGATCACAGGCAGGCGGCGCGCGGGTTGTGGAGGTGAGTCTGTCTGGGGGAGGCTTTGGTCGGGTGGTTCCTGCCAGAGCGGTAAGGCACTAAGGGGGAGCTGAGGGACACAGGTTGGACCCCGCCTGCGTGGGGCCCGGTACCAGCTGTATCCAGCGACTCCATGTTTGTCAGTTACAACCAGAGACGGTGGAGCCGAGACATACATACGTGTTGCGTACAGGGCCATGCATCAGAGGAGCCTGCGGCCACTCTGGGTGTCACATGGTCAATACTGGCAAAGAGGACGCTCATTAAGAAATGGAGAATATTTGGGTCCTGATGCTGTGTATATCAAGGGTCGCCCTAGGGAGAGGTCGCTGTGGCGGTGACCTCAAATTCATCTGTAGTTCATAAAAGTTCATTGGTTACTGTCCATAGGGATGAGATGGGGGGGGTCCCTATCTAGGTCCATCATAGACAGCAGGCGAGACCTGAGAAAGTGTGTTAAAGCTCCCGGGGAAAATAAAGCCCCCCATGTAGTTATTTACTCCCCAAAATCCCATTAAACTAGTAGTTGCACCTCAGGGGGGTGATGATGTGTGAGATTGGGGGGGATTTGGGAGGGGGGAGGCGGAAAAAGCACTTCAAAGCTCAGGGGAGGGGGGCATGCCCCCATTGAGGGGCAGGCACCCTGAATCCTGTGTGGCTGCTGTCTCATTCTCCAGCAGCAGGTGTGAAAGCCACCCCCCCGCCCCTGCACACCAGCCCCCGCCGAGTGTGTCTGTTCCTTTTAGTGAGCTGCCTTATCGTTACGATCTGAGCTTGGCGGAGATGGGGTGTGGGGGGGGGGGCTTCCTCCAGCTGCCGTATGAAGGTGTGTTTGTTTGAGGTGGGAAACAGGGAATCGGTGATGTATCCAGTGCGGGGGGGGGGGGCACCCTGCCTACTGTTAGTCAGCGGTGAGTGTGTTTCAGGTCAGCACTGATGTTTCAGCGAGGGCATGGTCTGAACCACGGCAAAGTGTAAGACGGGCGATGTTTGGCGCTGGGGGGGCACTGTGACTCACGCCCAGGTGACATCACAAAAAGAAAGGGAATTAAAAGAAAGAGAATTAAAATATAAGAATACTACGTATTCAAAGGAATACTACTGAATTATATTAAGACTCCTTAATCCATTGTACAAGAGCTGTGAAATACTGCCCTCTATATAACATTAAAGCCACTGAATGAATTTAGAAAGTTCAAGCAATAAATGGCTATTAATTTTAGCTTTAAAGTCTGGGATGAGAGATTTGTGTGTGAGGCCCATTTCACAGGCTGGGTTTTGGGAGTGGGGGGGTGGGCAGTGAGTAATCCTCAACTGAGGGTTTGTCACGCCGGTCGGGCTGACAGAGGGAGGGTTGGCTGTTTAAAACTACAAACACCAGGGGGGGGGGGTGTATGGGAAAGCTAATTAAAGCCCATTAGGTCCTGCTGAGATTCGGGAACCCTGGGCTCGAGATAAAGGCAGGCGGCTGGAGAATGGGGTCGGCGGGGGCCAGTCAGGGACAGCCTTCTGGTTCTGGGGCGCCGGAGCCCAATTAGAGAGCTCACGGCGTGCGCCACGTTCCCGGTCGGCTGATACCCCCCCCCACCCCCCCTGGCTACAGACAACAAGAAACTCTGATCCAATAAAGTAAACCTCAGTGTGTCTGGCCCGGCATGGGGGTGCTGGGGGATGGGGGGGCATGATGGTAAATAATGCATGAAGAGGTAGCGAGAGCCCCCCCCCGGCTGGAATAACGGAGGCTAGCACGGCAGAGCACAGAGCCGTCATGAATAAACATCAGCCGCTAATTAGACTCAGCGGCTGCTGCTTCATTCATTAGCAAACAGGCAGTGGAGCCTCTCCTGGGCGCAGCAGGGATCCGGCCCGAATGGCAATGCGACGGCCCGTCCTGCAAGCGCCTCCATTAGGCCCGCAGCGGCCCCAGTGTTTAGTGCCTCGGCGCTGACCTCATTAGCCGGCCATTCTATCCCCGCCCGCTCTCTCGCTCGCTCGCCCGCTCGCCCGCTCTCGCGCGCCTGTGTGTGAACCTGTGTTTTCTGCTCACTGCATATTTGTAAAGGCCCGAGAACAAAGTAAAGTTTGCTTAAAGGCTGGGATTTTATCTCCCGGAATAATAACGCCGGCCGGCGTGTTTGCAGAAGTGTAATGCAGGTTTTGGCGGAGCAGAGATGGGCAGTGTTTCAATGAAAAAGCGTCAGGGAGCGGCACACACGGGGGAAGAGAGGGGCGGCTCGGCAGACACAGCCTTTAAAAGAGGAGATACTGTGCTTAATCATGGTAAAAAGACGTCGGTGCTGTGGCGGTACTTTTGGCAGTTTATTGTCCAAAACGTTTATTAAACAAAGGTACGCCGAATTTATATATCTTTTGCAATACTGACTTTTGTTGTACAGAAAAGTGCTTGTGTGTCAGGTTGCAGTACATGCATGGCGAGAGTTGCTTCAGTTGCAGGGAGTGTTACTGTGTGGTTGTATGGATGATTAGCTGGGTCTGCAATCTCTCCCTCCCCCGGGATCGGGATGGGACTGGGGTTAATTCTTCCCGGATTGGGACGGGAATATTTTTGTGGGAGTGGGACAGGAGTGAAAATGCACTCCCGTGTCACCCTCTGGTGCACACACACACACCGGTACCCCTATCAACCATTGATTCTGCGGGAAACACTGGGTAAAAATGAATGGTGTACCAGTTCTGAATCTGAGACCAAAATCGTGATACGAGATCGAGAACATTCACATGGCAGTTCTGTCTCCCGGTTCCCCCCCCAACCCGCTGCTGCAGATGCAGCCTGTTCATCTCACATTACTTTACAAAAGTCATTTTTCACAATTAACTATCTGGCACATGTAAATCACAAAATTATTATTCTGTTTACAGTTAGAAAGCTGTATGTTTAATAAATACTGCACATTACTAGGGCTGTAATGGTACACGTATTTGTCATGTACCGTTACTATTTACATGTATTTTTGTATTTTCAATTTACAAACTACTTCTGAATTTAATTAAATGCATTTTCTCACCAGTGTTTTGTATTTTATTTTATTAATCCTCTATTTGTAATTTGTAACTAAATACTTTCTGGTATATTTGTGCCCATCTCTGACACAGAAGATGCAGGTCGGCGGGGTATCCAGCTATCTCACGATCGCACTAACAGCTCCATCTTCCCCCCGCCCCCATGCCCTGCCCCCCCCCCCGCAGCCTGCAGCTGCAACCTGCACGCCCGCCGCTGCC
>JAODKN010000093.1:7826495-7837818 GCA_026774425.1 Petrocephalus zakoni
CCCCCCCCCCCCCCCCCCCCCCCCCCCCCCCCCCCCCCCCCCCCCCCCCCCCCCCCCCCCCCCCCCCCCCCCCGTCTATCTATCTATGTATCAGCAGGTGTTATTTTAATCATCCTTCATGTTATTTTCATTGCTCTGGGACTGAGGTAACCCCAAAGCACCTCCAGGCATACCTGGGTCTCCAGGCAAAGTGAGGCCCTGTGGCTGAGACAGTGTGTGCCGTGAGCGGTACCGTCAGCAGCATGGGAAGTGGGAGATCTTTGGATCTTTGGAGGGAACAGAACAGCACGGCAGCACTCTCAATGCCCCTCCCCCCCCCACTGTGCTTCTGTCATCTACCTGACCTGGATGGGGCCCTCTGACACCCAAATATTTGGAATTTATTTGGGGATAGTGTGACAGGACAAGCAAAACAAACAGCGCAGAGGTGAGAAGTGATCCTGGCTGCAGGTCAGGTGGGGGGAGGGCGGGGGGGGCCTGACGCGCAGGTGTGCAGCAGCATGCTTCACGAGTTGCCCGTGAGATTAGGGACAAAAGCCTCGTACCTCTGACCCCCGCAGCCCCGCGGGGGAGATAACGGGAGCTCAGGCACTGTGTAAACAAACAGCCGTCACACCTTAACGCACACCCCTTATTCCGCTCCCCCCCCACCACTTTGAGGGACAGGGGAAGCAAAAAACGTTCAAAATAAACAAACGGTGACAGACTGCTGGCCTTTGATTTCCGTTTGGGGGGGAATTTTCCATCCCGTTACCCGGATCCCTACCGGGAATCTTTACTATACTATACTATACTATACTATACTGTGTGTATACTATATTTGTACACCCAAATATCTAAATAATGTAGTCCAAAAAATTAGATTTGTGATGGGCCATATGGATGTAAATGATATTTAGAGTTTGTTAAATGAAACAGTCAGAGAGTCCTTCCTCTTTCTGTGGTGCAGACGCTCCCACTTTGCCCTGTCCACACCAGGGTGCATCCTCACCTGTCCCCCAACGCACCCCCATGACTGAAATGCAAACCTCCAGAGGACCTTGGGGCAAATACGGGGCTGCGGTCCTGCCAGATTTGCCCAGCACGCCCCCACCCCCCAACCCACAGCTGTCACCTTTCATCTCGCGCGCGCCCCATGCACGTTCCTCCGTCTCGTGTCGTCCCGAGCGTGAGATGCGTAGCCAGGGGTGTAGTGATGGATTTCATTTCATCCCTTTGGTGACCGGGATGGAGCCGGGGCTTGATGAACACACAGGGCTCGAAGAGGCACGTGGGATCCCGGCTTTTATTATAAGAAATCAGCGCGACTCTAATGTCATGCGTGTAAGCGCCATCGCTTACATCTGTTCTACTTAAGATATTCGACAGGCGTACAGGAGTCAAGGAGAATAATGAAAATCAATACAAATGTCCTTATGACATGATTAAAGCTGCTCTGTTTCCATATTGTGAGACCTTTAAAAGAGGACATAAACACAAATGACCTGGCCAGTCCCCGGGTAACACTGAGCTTTAAAAAACATACAAAATGGAAAATATGCTTTAAATCTAATGAATCGCTTTGTTCCTTAGCAAATTGTAATAGGGACCTGGGAGGATTTCCGCTGAAGGCAAACGGGGAGGATTTGCAAATGGAATTAATACCTCCGGCCGTCACGGTGAATTAATTCCCAAGTGCTTTTCAAACCCTGGGCTGAAACCCCCGCTCGTTTCGCGTAAATAAGATGAGGGAGCGCTTGTCTGAATCTCTCTCAGGCCCTCATTAAGCGCGCCATGCAGCCCAACTTCTCCTCAGGTGGAATATTAGATGGAGTGTTCTGTTCTCCGTGTACCGAAACACCGAAATCCTCCTTCCATCCAAAAGTGTGTTAAAGTTACACCAGAACCAGGTCCAGAAGAGCGGGAGGGAAGAAGTATCAGTCAGGGTTTTGGGCCTTATTCCTGTGCAGTGTGGGATGGCGGCCAGCGGGCCGTGACCGCCTGGACCTGCACGGGGCTCCCAGTGCCAGCCACTTGACAGTCTCATTCAGCATCTCCTGGAGGTGCGTGGTAGGTCATTGGAACAAACCCCAGTTTTAGGTTCAAGCCCAATGAAATCCCGTCACACTCGGTGAGACAATGAAGACATTTATTTAGCCGCCTGTCCGATGCTGTAATTATTGACATTAATCATTTCATCATCACTCTACATGACCCAATACATGAGAAGGTGTGTGTGGGCGGTCATCATGGAGGCCAAAGACAAGCACTTAGTTGTTATTTTTCTCAGGGCCCCATGTAGTCAGGTGTCCCCAACCCCCCAAGATGCCCCCCAAATAAATCCTTGCCTTGTGTTGGGTCTCTGACAGGTATGGCCTAGGACACAACCCAGCCATTGGCTGTTGGAAGGGGGGGGGAGCGGGGGGGTCTCAGTCTGCTAATTCTATTGGAAACTCCCTGTTTCTTCACACTTTATTAAAGGGTAAACAAATTCCTATATAATTTATGATGCTGGCAGCTAAGCTGCACAGTTTTGGGAACTGCAAGCCAGACACTTGGCAGACTGGAAGCGCCAGTGTAATAATGAGTGAAAATCATTCATTAGTCATCACCTCGGTATTCCATTACATCAAAAGAGTGTCGCGGCACAGAAGCCACAGCCGGTCCCAAACGCCAACCGGTGATATGGAGCGCAATCCTCTCCTCATAGGCTGGGGCATTTACAGGGGCGGGGGCACAGGGGCACTGGTTCCAGCTGAAAGCTGATTGGCCCCTGAGAGTCGCCTCCACTGTTACTCACCGATTCAAACCATATCATTGGTTACTGAAATGGTTGAGCCCTCTGTAAGAATGAAGCCCCCAACCTTAAAAAAATTGTAGAATCATTTTGGGCGAAATTTGACGCACGGCGGTCGTGAATGTCAGAAGTGCAGAGGAGACCCTGTGTCGGTCGCTAATCTGCGGCTTATTGAAGTAGCTGTGCGCTTTTCCACCACCCCGTGCTCATGTGCGAATAGCCGCTTAACATTCCTGGTGAAAGATTTGCACCAGGTTTTTACAAGTGAAAGCAACATTATTCAAAGAAATTAGAAACGGCCATCATATTTGCACTCTCTTAAGAAGACAGATGTGCAATTCTGTCACACCCGTTGAAGAACCTGATATTTACTGGATGAAGAAAATACATCCCTGTGTGCCTTTTGGCTGGGAAAGGATGTGGAAATGGAAAGTTATTTGCGTAGGGTGAGTCTTTTCAGCGGAGTGCTGAAGACCGCTGAGGTGCAGTGTAACCTGTACCGCTGGGTTTTCCTTATGTGAATGGCTTTGTCGGCCATTGAGGTGCAGTGTAACCCGTACCGCTGGGTTTGCCTTATGCGAATGGCTTTGTCGGCCATTGAGGTGCAGTGTAACCCGTACCGCTGGGTTTGCCTTATGCGAATGGCTTTGTCAGCCATTGGCCGTAGAGCAGGCCCTTCGCTAATCTGCTAATCTGTCCTGGCAAGCTGCTGGGGGACTGACACATCCCAGAACTGTAAAACAGTGCCATCAGCCCATGGTGACTGCTTAGTTCCCCCGCCGTGTGTGAATATGGGGGGCCCCGCAGGCCCCAGGGCCCCCAGTGATGACCGGAGGAGTGGGGCTGTGTGAGGTCAGAGGGGACCCTGACATCATCTGTCACCATAGTAACTGCCTCTTTGTAAATGACACTATCTTATGTCATATTACGTTCTTCTCCTTTTCCAGTCACGTGCGTCACAGTTATGGTGGCATGTTCAGCTCACACCTCATACGTGTCGAGTTAGCATGTTCCCCTGCCTAGCGCTTTGGATTCCTCCTGAATTCCAGAGTCACGTTTTGAGCTACCCATAGCATGTGTGTCCGCTGACAGACTGCCGTTGTGTCCAGGGAGCGATAAGCAGGATGTTTTACAGGTCATCATATTGTTCTCACGTATTTAAGGTCTAGCAACCTATTAGCTGTTTCCCTTTTCAGAGTTTATGCTCCTTAATCACAATGCCCTCTGCTGTCCTTACACAGTACACCATACAACAAAATGCCTTTATTGTGGGTGAATTTTTAATTCATACATTACTAACCCAGCTAGTACTGTCTGGGAAGGACCTTGTGGACCACAGACGGTCTGTTGAGGTCAGGATCTTAAAACATCATTCCTAGTTTTGTGACCCCACTGTTTCACTGTTTTTTATTCTGAAAAAGTATGCTTCTCTATGGCTGTTTCCAGTTCACCATGACAGGTCTTTAACATAATTTTGCATGAGACCGCAATTAGGCTGTGTGAGTTAAAGAAGTGCTATTTTTAAACATATGAAAGTAAAAAAAAGGTTCAAGGATGGAACAAAATCATGAAATACAACTTATAAGACACTTTCATGAAAAGCAGAGTAAAGGCTGCATATTATTCTCCAGTCAAGGGCCTCTTGTATTCCAATTTGCATCTGAAATTACGGCCAACAGGGACCTAATTACAAAACGAAACCTTGGACATCTTGGATACTCTTAACCTTGGATTTTTTTTCCAAAAACTATAATTTATTTTTTCTTATTCAAAAAATGGCAACAATCTAATGGGGAAGCAGAGTTCAAACTGGCTACCTGGGATTTATATCGATTGTAAAAACTTGTTTTTCATTATTTTCATCCCAGCCTCCTTTCGAGAAGATGTCTGCCAGCAGAAACTATTTCCAAGGGTTGAGTCACCTGTTCCTTAGAAGATCACAGTCTCTCTGAAGTCATGGGGGACTCACACCTTTGGGTGATGCTAAAAACATATGGGCCAAACTCTCAGGCTTGTTATATAATAATAGTGATTAGCACAGGTGCGCAGGAGCCACTCTCGCAGAAGGGGCGACTGTGACCAGGCAGAGTGAAAGCCTCCTATCTGCAGCCCCCATCTGGAGTAACTCTGAAGGATGGCGTAGCCACTTAAACGCTAAGTGGACAGCCACTTACTCGCTCTCCAGATTCCCGGGCCCCCAGTAGCCAGAGCCCACGGAAACCGCAGAGCGCCCACTGTCGGTGTGCTTAGCGCCTCAAATCACCGGAAAAAAATGGCTTCACCCCAATTCACCGGATTGTGTCACAGCTATAGACCCGACACATACCTGCCTGGGCTCACATCCACTGCCAAAAGCCCCCATGCAAAAAAAAAAAAAGAGTAGATGACACCGATACCACTGTGCTGACAGGAGAGTCAAAGGAGGATCCAGCTTACACTCTCCTGGGAGCAAAATCACCCAAAACAGGAAACAGAGCTTTATTACACACAGGTGATGGACTGATGCTTCACACGTGCCATTAATCGCTCTCCAGGCCCCCTTATGTCATCAGCATCAGCTGAAGTGGAGGCCCCTTGTGAGCTTGGGACCCGTTAAAGGGCACCGTCGCTCCCAGAGAGCCGCCCATACCCCACCCCACGCGGAGCGACGCATCAGCCAGCCACGTGTGGTCACATGGCTTTCCTCTGCCCGCTCCTGCGTCCTGTGTTCTGTGTGTCCTAGGATAGGCTCTGTGCCCCACCCTCTCATGACCCTGCACTGGACAGTCGTTAGATTCACAAACCTCTCCTCAGGGGCACCCCAGCCAATCATGTTAAATTTCACCACCAGCTCAATTAAGTAATTAATTGAATAACTCAATGAGGTATTGATCAGCCAACAATGGTGTGCTGCAAATACAGGGGTGACTTCAGGAGAGGTTCTGGGCACCAACCTGAAGATCATTTAAATGTCAGCTGCGTTATTACCTCCTCTGGACAGACCACTTGATCTATGGCCCGTTTCTTTAATCACGCAAATTACAGCCTCCACTCTTCAGTGCTGAATCACAGGCGGCGTCTGAGCGGGGGTGCGGGGATCGGACATAGATGATGTCATCGCCGTACCAAATGGGACAAATGTGGAAGATTACCTTTTCCACGGGGGGCGGGGTTCTCGACGTATCCCAGCATTCCAAGCGGCCTCTCCGCATTCCAGCTCCCCTCTCAGCCCTCGTCTCTGTCCCCGCAGCGTGCGAATGCCATCCCGTGGGGGCCGCCGGCAAGACCTGCAACCAGACGACGGGTCAGTGCCCCTGCAAAGACGGCGTGACGGGAGCCACCTGTAACCGCTGCGCCAAGGGCTACCAGCAAAGCCGCTCGCCCATCGCCCCCTGCATCAGTACGTGGCCCCGCCTCCTCGCACCCTGTTTACACTGTTTATATGACCTGATATCCTCATACGAGCAGTCATATCTGGACAGACACATGGCTCAGTCATCAGACTATATTACTGACAGACAGACAGACAGACAGACAGATAGATTATATTATATTATATTATATTATATTATATTATATTATATTATAAAAGAAAACCACACACTACTGCTTCTCCTGCATTAGCACATGAGGGCACTGTAGCCCAGTGGCCAGCACGCTTGTCTCCTGCGACCGGGGTTCGCGTCTCTGACCCAGTTTGACGTGTGTGGAGTTTGCATGTTCTCCCCGTGTTGTAGTCTGGTTGCCTCTGGGTTCTCTGGTTTCGGCCCTCAGTCCAAAAACATGCCAGGGAACTGGAGTTGCCAAATTGTGAATGGTATGAATGTGCCCCATCCTGGGCTATTCCCTGCCTTGCGCCCATAGATTCCAAGACTCCAAGGCTCCGCGCCTGTGGGACCCTGCACAGAACGAGCGTCTATAGAATATGGATGTTTGCACACACATATAACCACGTATGACAAATACGCCAACACTTCTCTTTCCCCATTCCATTTTGTTTACCTGTGAGCCCCCTGTCACCCGTCAAGTAAGACCTGGATCGAAAAGAAGCCCCCCGCTAACCAGGTCCCGCCGCGATTCCTGCCGTGTCTGCCGGACATCTCACTGACGGGAGTCAGAGCCATGTCTGGCCACGCGTGAGAGGCTGAGAGGGAAGCGAGCGGTTTCCTGCCCGGGATCACCGTGCCGGCTTGTACACAATCGCGGCTGGCTCTGCGTAAACTCCGGAGGCAAAAATAGGAGCGCAGTGTAACCAGCACAATGCACATTTCAGAAAAGGTGCCTCTTGCAATAAAATCCGGCTTGGAAACAGAACAAAGCCCCTCGTAAAAGGGATCTCAGTCACTAAGATATCCTTGGCAGAGATGCAGAAAGATAAATTAAACCTATAAACTGGCGGGAATAGGATTACATCGATTTCACTGGGAAAGTGTCACGGACAGAGGTGTGAAATTTGGAGACTGGGCCACAACTATATATATATATATATATATATGGGTTCTGATAAAATCCCAAAATGATCTATTTCAGTTTTAGTAGCGCGATATTAAACCAAGTAACATCGAGCTCGCTGCCAAGTTCAGCTTTAACAGCGAGGGAGACGTCGTTCTGGCTATGTGTAATTTACGACAACGAGGCACGTAAATCAGTCGCAGACGGGTTCTGAAAATCGTTTTATTTAACCTGGCACGCCGCCTCGATTCCAGGTCTGCTATCAGAGTGTTTCGGGGGGTCTGTTAACCGCGTCGCTGCGGAGTACAGCTCTGAGTAAGCGCTCCGGGTCGCCCGGCGATGTCGACACGCAGACGAGGCCCCGTCGTGCCCGTAACAAGACCCAGACGTGGCTGGGGCCCCGCAAAGTGGCCGGACGGCGTTTCCCAGTGGGCAGGAGATATTTCCAGCCAGTGCAGCAGACGGACGGAGTCATACGAGGCAGAGAATTACCGACGCCTCTCAGCCATTCCCCCTCTCTGATACTTCAATCAAAGTTTCACCTCGTCTGAGCACTTTAGTCAGGCTTTCAGATCTCTGCCAGCCCTCCTCTGTTTATGGACTGAAAGCCTTGGCTTTGATCATGGGAATGGATTTCTATTCCATTAGGGCTGTTGAATAAAAAATTAGATCTTCCTTTCGCTCGCAACTCCTGTCAAAATGGACAAAAAAAACTACAGACCTCAGTCAGTGTGGTTAAGTTTCCCTAAGACATACCTCTGATCTGCTTTCTGAAAAAAATCACAGGCCAGCTCATTGAATTTATCTTTACTGAAGCTTAATTTAAATATTAAACGCAAGCTGTGTTAAGAGCCAAATACGTTAACAGGGTTTGTCAAATGTTATGCACATTGAATAAACACGTTATAAGAACTGATCAATTCAGCTTGACTAGGCTGCCATGATAATTTATCATCCTGATATATGATCCAGATTTTTTCATCCAATCAGTAGGTTTTCTCTTAAGACTCTAATGATCACCCAGCCTTCAGAATCACCGAAGCGTTAACACTCCCCGGCATGCTAACCCACTGCCGGCCAGCATCATTCCTGCTCCTTTTTAAGATCTTTTTAAGTTGTGCTGTGGCTGTCTTGCTCTTTTGGAGAGGCTCAGGCCCTCCCAACACGCATGACTTGGGGGTGTAGCAGAAATAACTAGTAATGGGTCATGAAGACACAATGATGGTAGCTGTTCAGAGGGCTTCTAAAAAAATAAAGTGTGGGTTGTAACAGCTGCAGATCGCGCCTGATAGGTGGAGGATACACCAATCTGTCAGAGCGCCTGCATCGGAAAACATTTCTACATCTAATCTCTGGTGATTCTTCCTCCCAGATAAAGGAAACACAGACTGGCTCGTATCACCTGGCATCTAAATGAGCTTCGGCTTTTAGGTCTTTGGTTGAGGTTTGACGGCAACGCCTGGTTAACTTGCATTTGCTCCCTCCCTGTTCACAGAGATTCCCGTGGCCCCTCCCACAACGACCGCGAGCAGCACAGAGGAGCCCGCAGGTGAGTGAACCGGCTAGATCAGACCCTCCGAGGGACACCGGCATCTAATTGGATCAGAACTTCCTTGGGGAGAACTGGAAGCAGATTATATACTCACAGGCTCGAAAGATAAAAAAAAGTGATTATCAACTCAATTGAGTATTTTCACGAACATGTCTGGCTCCATCTCTGCAGAAAAATGTGCTGCAGACGGGAGCAGATTAAATCCTTTGTGGAGCCCGGCTGACAGTGATGCTTCAGTTGATCGACTTCATTTTGTTCATCTTGCTGAAAACCGTTTCTTCAGCTGGATTTGATAGCGTGAGCGAGTCCCTAACCTGCAGGGTTACGCCGGTGCATAATTTTATGGAGGCTTTAAAACGTGCTCAGTAAGCGATAATTAATTATACATATGATTATCAACAAGAACCCCAGGCAGAGGCTCATACATTCAGCTAAAATGAACTAAAATGATGACATTTAATCTTTAAATGAACACTGCTGGCTTTCTTGAATAAATTAATGTTAATGTTTTCACAGAAACGTTTCTGTCTGGAGATCATTTATTAGAATTTCTTGTAACCTTAGAGATGGACCCCTGAGCCGCGGACACTCGGGGTGTCAGTGTCCTGTGGGGGTGTTTACAGGCACTGCTGGTGGAGGCTCCACTGTCATGCCATGGCCCTCGTAAGATAATCACATGACTCTCAGATGTAAGCAGTCGGAGGGAGGCTTACTGCATGTCTCCTAATGTTACTGAGATATTGCTGCACTGTCTGCATTCAGGTTTTTTCCATTAATCGTGCCCTATAGCCAAGTGTGTTTCTGATCATTCGTGAGGGTTTGTTTTACCATGATTTCTCAGTGTAATTCCAGGGGGGGGGGTCTTGTGTTATGTTTACAACCATGAAAAGCAAACATGGCACGGCCCTCGTCTCGCTGGGCATTGATTGGTCTTACTGGGATGTGGTAATTGGCAGGACGACGGCATGGCTAATGAGTCGGCAGTCACTGACGTGCCTCTAGAATTGGGGCTCGGCCAATGAAAAAATGAACTCGGACTATTTAGGCGTTGTATCGAATACAGAAAAGAACAAGCTATTCTTATGGCATTTTAAAGCAGCAGCTTAATCCTAGTACTGCGCAGGGCCCCAGACAGGCTAACTAAACAACTGCATCGAAGCTCTCTGTTTTGTTTTGAAGACAACTGAAAATATTTCTTTATATGGGTCTTTATGTGTTTCTGCACAGAACCCACGTCACGTATAGATATTTCCGTCCCCGTAGGTTAGTCCTCCGGGCAGCAGATCATAACACATCCGGGGGAGGGGGGTAGGGGGGGCACTTGTTAGCATTTCGATACTGTTTAGGGTTACAACCCGCCCACATTATCGTCATCTTCTCTGGCCTCTGATGTTTTCCCTACACGGCCCGAGGAGCGGAACCGGCCTGCAAGCGGAGCGTGGCGGGTCGGGTCGTCGGATGGAGAGGTGCGACCCGGGAGCTGACAGGCAGATGGGGTGGGGTGGGGGGGGGGGGGCTGGCCTGACCACCCAGGAGCGCTCTGCCACGGACATACGTGTTACCGCCTGCTACCTCGGGGGACGCCGGCGCGTGGCGGAGTGTGACCTCATCCTGGTCGTCATCGGGAGCAGATGTGCTGCTTCTTATCGGGACATCAAACCCCCCCCCCATAAGGTCCAGTGGGCAGTGCAGCAAAGAAAGCAAGACCCGCTCCAGGAAAATAGCAACGAGCCGCTACGGGTCATGCGGGGTGGGGGCCGGTCAGACAGATGTGAGGCAGGTGGCTCTCTCGGCATGGGGGGCAGGTTGGTGGAGACGGAATTATCTCTAGTACGAGGCCCCATGACCACACGGAGGGTGGAATGTACAGCCGAAACTGCTAGGCAAACAGCTAGCACATCATGGGGGGGGGGATGGGGTGATCACTGGACATTGCCAGGTGCGTGGCGGCTCCCTGGTTTCCCAGGCCGCTGGGCCGGATCGGCACGGCCATGTCGGATGCCGTGCCTCCAGGGATGCGTCCCGGCGTTTGGTCTGGGAAACGGCTTTTAAGAAGAGTCACCGTGGAAAAACGCGTCTCATCGCATTCTGGACTCTTCCTCGTGATTTACCGCTCGGTGCCCCGAGGCCCGGTCTCTTGAAACAAAGTGCTGGCGTGAGCCGGGCCTCCGGTTCCAAAACCGCGGGTGATCTACCGGAACCGACCGGTCAGAACTTATTTTGTCTGGCGTCTGGAGCCACGCCGCACCCGGGCCGCTTCTTACGGAGGTCTGAGCCTGTCTCACCATTTTGGGAATAAAATCTGGCTTTTCCTTTAGGTTTTTTTTTTATCCTGAATGGAAATCGGATCTCCCCAGGGACGTCTCCATCCCCCGGTCCCCTGCCCGCCCCCATTCCAGCAGCTCCTGGCAGCGGCCGTAATCTAATTACCTGCTTTATTTGCAGAAATTTGTTTTGCGATCATTCTGAGCGTAGGGGGGGGGGGGGGGGGGCCGCCGGGGGGGGGGGGGGGGGGGGGGGGGGGGGGGGGGGGGGGGGGGGGGGGGGGGGGGGGGGGGGGGGGG
>JAODKN010000093.1:7845919-7861824 GCA_026774425.1 Petrocephalus zakoni
CCGGCCGGCGCCCCCCGCCCCCCCCCCCCCCCCCCCCCCCGGGGGCTGGAGATGAGCTGCTTTTAATAGAAGCATGAAGAGAAGACTAGGATTGATTTTTCTTTTAGGGACTTTTGTGAAGGAACTCACTTTGCAGTTTTCTGTTTTCCCTCCAATTTTTTTTGTGTGTTTTGCCAAGTTTGCACCTAACTTCTCCAGTGCAGAAAGTCATTCTCATCCATGGTAGGTCCCTGAAATGTTCAGTCCATCTTCACCAAGCCTGATGCTTTGGTACGATTAGAGGAAGAAGAAAAAGAAACCCATTTCGAATTCTTGCTCAGTGCGATGTCGTTAGTCCACATACTGCATACAGCGTCTGCTCGGGAGCGAGGAGGATGCAGGTTGATTCTGCTGCTGCTTTTTTACCGTGGAGGTCATTCCTGTGGGTGTGTGGCTGCATCACAGACAAGGAGACACTGTCAGCATCAAGGGAAACGTTAACACTTTAGATGTAGAGTGAGGCGGCTTTCAGTATGGCGTCTGCAAGCACTCCTAATGTAATATAGTGTTCGGCAAGTGGGAGGTGTCGTTGGACGGCACCCAGAACCCTTAGAAAGTTTAATGCGTTCTCTTTTATTTTTGTGAAAATGCTTATTCACATGTACTATACCTCATATATGATAATTCCCTCTGTGTTGTTTTAAAAACTGCTAAGAAGCTGCATGTTCTGGGCAAATCGATAGCTAAATGTGGTTTACGTGTGGGAGGGGGGAGGGGGGATGGCAACGTAAAAGTAAAAAAATAAAATAAAATAATAATAATAAAAAAGGCAATAAAAAACAGTTCTGACATCTCCGGGGCTGAGGACGCTTTAGTCAGTAATACATTATTTTCACCGCCTGTCCGTATTCTTACTTTTCAGGAGTGGATGTCTGTGCGGCATTTTAACGCTGTCATCGGTTTAGAACAGCACGAAAGGCCGTGTGCAGGGTGTCCCCTTCTCCCTACTCACCCTAAGACTGGTGCTGTTCTTTCCTATTTATTGCATTACTTTGCTTCGGTAGTTTGCGGGCTTTCCCACCCACAAACGCGCAGACACACACACACATAAAATAACAATAATGACATTTCTGTGGTGGTTGTAAGGTGGTTTCTGTTATAATCACTTTACAGTGTCGCCCGTCACCGGTTCCTCTCATTGCGGGTTAATTTTCGCGATCGGGGAGGGAGGGTGGTCGGTTTGGCCGAAAAAGAGCATTTGGACCTTCCGAAGGGGGACAGGTGCATGGACGCGTACACATGCGCACAACTCAGAAGACGTGCATGTAAACGTGGACAGGGGTATTGTAACCCAAATTTAGGTATGTCAAGCCATGTTAGGCTATATGTAAATCAAACTAAGGAGTACTTAAAATCGCAGCCTAATAACTGAAAAGATTGGTATGTTTGATATGATAAGGTATTTGCTGAAACGAAGAAACAATAACCTGAATACTCCACATCATACTGCTTTCCACACGTATTATGTTACTTTTTCTGGTCTTGCTTCTGTAAAAACTGTAAAAATCCTTCAAGTCCAAAGTCTACTGGCTTGCTCCGCCTTCATTGTCCCGGAGGCAGAAACAGTAGAAGCCTTGGGCTATTTTGAAAAGTGAAGAAAATGAAAACTTCGGATGTTTCTCCAACTCCGAGGGCATTCTGCATCTGGCAGCCGAACCTGAGACGGACTGAAACGTTCCATCGCGCATTCGCCTAAAGCACCAGCGAACCCCGCGACGGGGCAACGGGACACTGCAGGGTGCCTCTCCTCTGCATACGGCGCCCGGCCGGGAAAGTGTACATCTCACTTCTGAACAGAAGTGCAGCATTTTGGAAAACTGACATTAAAAAAATCTATCAACAGAAAAAAATAAATATTTGTATGAAACATGTTTTGCTTCGCTGCTTTAACAATTAGGATTTTTCCGTATTTGTATTCTCCCAAAACAAGCAAAAACCCAAAATAATAAGTATTCATTGAAGGTTTTAAGTCAGTGATATTTATCTGTATAGTTAGAATTATATGTACATCAATATATAGATTATAACGACATAGGATGAACCCTGAATAAAACTGAAACTAGACTATTGACAAGTAAATAGAAACTACAGTTCCATTAATATTACGGTAAAAATCCGTCGTTCGGGAGAACATTATTGTGTGAGTGCAGACACGCGTACAGAGGAACTCACACTTATTTGAGTCACCTGCACCAAAGCAATGTCTACGTATACCTATGTCAGTATGTCAGTAAGACCTGAAGGTAAAACGAACAGTTAAATGATCCAGACTTTTATATAGACCTACTGTCTACTGTGTATACACACACACACACCGGGGAGGTCTGAAGATATTCAGTTTGTAACAATCTTTCTTGTATTGTATAGTCCATTAAAATAAACTGCATCGTAATGGTGTCTTCTCACAAAGGTGAATGTGTATGTATTTATATATGCATATAAATTGCATATGCAGATACTGAAATAAAACTTATTGCCCTGCATTGTAATACACATCACATTTAATTGTATCCATTTTTGGCGCCACATATAGAAATTAACCCTAAAACTTAATGTGCCCCATAGTCCCAGAATGTACCCCCCCCCCACGCCACCGCATAAAATCTTGGGCTGATTTTTCAGCTTCTGTTCTTACTATGAATTGTAAATGTTGTGTAGCTGTGGCCATTGCGCGTTTGCAATGTTGTTTTGCGATGCATACTAATATATTATCGTTATTATATATGAATATATTTAATGACATGAAACATTCTGTTGTCATTTTTTTTAATCCTCATGTGACCGTTAGACGGTTATTGTAATTTAAACACAGAAGGGAAATATAACCACTTAACCACAGACCTGGTGGAGCTAAAGCGAGATTTCATCAGAAATAAACTGCAGCAGACTGTGCGGAGCTTTTCCGTGGGTCCGCGATGTCCTTCTGGACGGGGCAGAATCCAGCACATCTCCAACGCCGTTTTTATAACATCAACTCAGACAAAACATGCTAACGCAATGAAGCTCAGTGTTATTTTATCGCCTCGTTATTAGACAAAAATAGTTAGAACCTTTCGCGGGTGCCTGAAGTTAATCATCACACTGAAAAGAGTCAACTGCAATACATTTTTTTGCCTTCATTCAAATGCATTCATATTGCCCTATACAGAGCAGCTTACAGTCATTGTCATTTATTACAAATTACAGTTAAGATAATTTAACATGAACGAAACAGTTACTGTATATTAGCAACACAACACCGTTAATTGCTTTGCTTCAATTGATTCTATAAGCAAGACATTCTAGGAGAGATTACGTACAGGCGTGGAGAGTAAATACTAATCAATATTGCTAAATCACTGAAATTATTATTAATGACAAGTAATTTGCACTGGGATCTTGTTGGGTCATTAAGTTGTTGGAAAACAATATACCATTAACTGTGATGTTGATGCTGGAGCGAAGCTGTGTCTGGGAGAGAAATGGTGCTTAGAAACCTGGATTT
The DNA here is from genome assembly GCA_026774425.1 of Petrocephalus zakoni. NCBI lineage: Eukaryota > Metazoa > Chordata > Actinopteri > Osteoglossiformes > Mormyridae > Petrocephalus > Petrocephalus zakoni. The sequence continues at coordinate 7,849,443 of JAODKN010000093.1, forward strand.
CAGCCGCCAAAGCCCACTTCCCACTCGGGAACAATCCGAATCTGCGTTTTATCGGGCCTTCCTTTCACACTCACATTGAAAATGGGGAAGGGAAAATGGGAAAATGCAAGAAAATGGGACGGTGAGCATATCAGGGGGATGAGACGGCGTATGGCTGTGCATTGGGGGGCGCTGGCTTCCCGTTCTCCCATCCCCAGTCCGGCGCAGTGCCAGTGACGCTCGCGGGCGGAAACCTTCCATGCTGCAGTTGAGCTGCGGGTCCAGCTTCAGTTAGCTAGTGGGCCACACTGCTACCACCACGATGGCAATCAGGAGCAGGACGATGACCACCAGCATTCCTGAGGCGAGACAGGACCGAACAGACGGAGGGGTTATGGGAGCGCAGCTGGAATTGGCCGGACCGAGGTTACGCAACACCCCGTTGCCAGGACGACCGCGGCCGAGCCCCGTTTCCCACGCAGTTGAGGGTAGCTGGATTCATTTAATTCTCGGTGCAGACCCCGCCGTTCTCGATGCGTCCTGGCCATCAACAGCAACAATGGCATTTAAAAGCTTGGGGCCATGGGCCCGTTTCTAAGTACCGCACTTTCAGTCATGCGTATGAGGGGTAAGAGCGATTTCCGGAAGCGTCTTGGCATCATAACACACAAACTATCTTCCATGTTCGCAAGAGTTCATAAGAGGACTGTGCCGCAATGAAAAACACAGCTACATGCATCGCAGCCAGTTCAGTTTGTAATGGCATTAAAGCTGAGATTACTACATGGCTGGCCTAGCCAATGGGAATTAAAAAAAAAAAACACAAAATGATATCATCATTCCAGCCTGATCAAACAGTACTTTCATGAACACGTTTCTTTGTATGCTGGAAATAAAAAAAGGTGTATATTGTAAAAAATTCTCAAGATCTCAGTCTCCCATTATTCTCAGGATAATGACCTTTTTTACATTTTTTTTCCATCCAAACCAAAAAGCCAAAGGCCATTGGGCATTTGGGAGGACTGTGTTATAACAGATGTGCTGTATTAATATGAAAGCAAGGCCGTCTCTAAGATTTCCCTGCCTAGTCGTCAGGGTGGCGGGTGATTGCCTCATCTTTGCATAAGCGTGCAGTTCCCAGCATGCATAACGGTGATGGGAGAGAGAGTATTGGGATTATGGGATGCCCACAGGTATCTCTCTGCTATTGCTCCAGTATTCCCACCCGTAAAAAAAAAAATACCCTGCGGGTAGTGGTTGAATTGTCAAGGAAAAGACCGACAACTGCACACACACACTGATACAGACCCAACAATGCAGGCCCTCCTTAGACTGAGAAAGCTGAGGTCGGACCCGTGTTTAACGGCTCACCAGTATTTACTGAACAGCTGTCACTCTCCCTCATCTCAGCAGCTGGGGAGGTTGGAACAGGCCAGCAATCAAAGAACAACACAGAGAGCTAGATGTTTAGCCATTCTGAAAATTTGCTGACCATGACCAGCAGGCCTCTGCCAGATCTCAGGTAGACACAGTGCCCCCAACGCGTCTCCCCAACGCGTGAGGAAAGGATCCCACAGATACCTCCCAGATGATGGCCAGCGCTGCTATGGAGTCCCCCAACGTGTGAGGAGAGGATCCCACAGAAACCTCCCAGATGATGGCCAGAACTGCAATGGAGTCTAATAACATCATTAGCCCCCTGAAGGTCCATACTGCTGGTCATCTGACTGGCAAAACTTTTTTTTCTAGAAAACAATGACCTCAGCACCACTGAAAGCTTCGCGACAATGGACAGTGACTATTACCACACTACAGTTTGGTGGCTGGGCTTCCTGGCGTATCCATGACAACCACAAGACCTGCGGCCATTGAAACCAAAACAGCTGTTGACTGTGAGGCCCCAGCAGATGTTTTTAGCCAAAGTAACTCACATGACTCAGCCTCACTGAAAGCATAACTTTCGTAGACTTTTTTATTTATTTATTTTACAGGTTAAGGTTAAGTATCTCACTTAAGGGTACAAGCAGAGCTTTCCTGTGATTCGCACTTATGCGGTTCACTCTCCAAACTGCAGATCCTCTTCCAAGCCGAATAAAAATGGTCCAAGTTTACCTGGACCTTTCCCAAATTACATCCCTTAAGCCTGAAAACAAACCCATCGTGCATTAACATGCACTTATATAGACACAGAAATGCACTGGGGGGTGGGGGGGGTCATTCCTGTTCGGTTTTCATTTGGCCCACGATTCCAACGAAAGACCCAGTGCTGAAAGCCATCAGAAGCCTTGTGAGCTTATTCTCCCAAAGTCCCACGAAAGATGCGAGTTCTCCATTCCGGGCCGGCCTCACATCTCCCATCTGGGGCGGCTATATGACACAGCCCCCGGTGGGCTACACCACAGCCTCACCAGTCTAACCTCCAGCTATCTGGAAGACATCAGCGTGGGTTTCAAACATCTGAATCACCACAAATGTGAAGGCTGTCAGCCACTCGCAATTACGCAGAAGGTCCTGCTTCCTTGAGTGGCCCTCTGCTGCTTCCAGCAAGGCTGGATTTCCTCTAATTCAATGTTTGGTTTACATTTCTCTCATACTTGGGGCTCCGGCCTCGAGCCGGCGACGGGGGCCTGGGAGGGCAGAGGATCTAGATGATGGGCGCAGGAGGCCCAGGGGAGGGAGGTAAGAGCGGTCCCGGTGCTCTCCGCCACCCGTAACATTGCATCAACAGGCCGCAGCGCCCCCCCCGAGAGCTCGCCTTGGCAGGGGACAGGAGGCGGTGGGCACGGCCAAACGGAATCGAGCAAATTTCAAGGAAGCCTCTTGTGCAATTGGATGAAGCTTCAGTCGGGCAAAGGCAACCAGAGCCAACGTCCATGAAGTCACTAAAATGGGGGAATTAACACGGGCAGGAAGAGTCTCGCAGCCAGATGCACTATTCCCCAGAGTTAAGCAAGGCCAAGAAATGACAGATGGGAAGCAGAGTCTTTCACCATGTCTTCTTTCCTTAACACGTCAGCCAAGCAAGGGCAGCAAGCCATTCTAATAAATAATCCCCATAACGAAAGGTGCCACTCACACACAGAAATACACACCAGGGTAGTCCCTCTGATTTGCATAGTTTTGGTAGAGTCCTTATTAAACCATGAGTGGACTTTTGGTTTTTGGACTTGACAGCAGTGGTAAAGGGTCTCGGCCCGGCGGATGCCCCCCCGTCCCACCTCATCTATACACCCCCCCCCATCTTTCCTCATGCATTTTTTTGGAAGAACTCTCATCATCCAACTAAGTAACTAAATAAGCTACTTCTGACCCTGATTCAGTGGAGGGATGACAATGGTCATGTTTGCCAGCCAATCAGATTAGAGGCTGGTCAAAGTGACCACCCAAGCGGCTTTGAATGGCAGGGAGCAGACACCCCCCACTCTGAGCAGCCACGTCAGCCCCACAAATCAAATCAGATGAGGGGAGCAGAATAGGCGTGGAGGGGTGGGGTTAGGCTCCACATGGGAAGCCCCTCGCCTGGGTGTGCAGCGCCCCAATGAGGCACAAAGGGTACAGATGACCCCACGGAGAGAGTCCAGTCTTGTGTTAACATGATTACCCGTCATTTTACCAACTGTAATCCTCTTAAAGCACACACACAATAGGGGCTCACAAAACGGCCTCCCAAATTCACGGATACGTGTAATTAGCATAGAATTAAACGCGGATGATAATAATTAAAGGGGTGAGGATGGTAACACATATAAACACAGGAAGTCTCTGAGAGCAGGATGCTGGTTATCGGGGTGTGTGTATCGGCACAGACGGCTCCTCAAAAACTCATGCAGTTTGGTGGGTAGGGCTTGGGAATAATTAACTGCACATCCGCTTATGGAAGGCGGTGTGTGTGTCCTGGGTGAACATGAGGTAAAACATCCAAATTAAAACAAAACCATTTTAACTGCAGGTGGCAGACTCATATGGGTGTCCACAGAGGATGTGGGAGAAAGGCTCCCGGACCACTGACGTCTTCGCCCGCAGCCTCGTGGCGGGCCGCCGAGATTAAGAACCCGGCAGGAAGAAACCGGGGGTCTCATGCCAGGCTCGTTTACCCCTCCGGGGGAACATGGGCACGTTCGAGGGCCCCAGACAAAGCACAGCTACTTGGGATGCAAGGCGGCTGCGGGCCGGCGAGGTGCAGGAGCCGCTCGCTGCAGGCTAAGTAGATTAGCGGCACAGGGGGGCTGCCCCGGGCTGCTCGATGAGACGATTAAACCCTGGGAAACTCACGCCACCCGTCCCAGGTCCCTTGGCGGCTGGAAGGTTGGGGGCTCCTAGGTCTAATCTGCCCTCCCCTCTCCAGCTGGGGAAGTCACTGCATGAAAGGGACCACATTTAACTTTTTAAAGAGCAACTCAACTTTGAAATTTCAGTTCGGGGCAAACCTGGCACTATTAAAACTGGCTGATCTAGGCCTGTATTTCATCTCTGAGTTTAAAGCACTGCTTTTCCTTTAAACTCCATGTAAGAGATTTTTTTTTGGCAGTTCCCTCCCCTCACAGGATGGCACACAAAGACCCATCTGCAGATACAGCTTAAATATGCATAACGAATTAGGGTTTATCCATCGCAACAGCATTTCTGTAGGAGTTTGGGTCCTTAACACTAGTGGCTCTAAATCTCTGGCTGAAACAGCAGCAGAATTGAGGCACCAAGTCCGGATTCACTTCTGGTCCATTTCATCATGCGGGGGGCAGTAAAAATGACCCCTGGCTACAGTTTAGATGTGATCTTCTGCAGACAGGTGGGATGGCCTGAACATGCCTGTCCACCAGAGTCACGCGATCCTGATGAGGGTATTCACAGAACGGAGCTCAGAGCCCTGAGCTGGGGGAAGTGGGGGGGGCCCCCCTCCTCCACAGGCGAGGTGACCCCTGGGGGGGCCCAGCCCGCACTCATTCTTGCCTTCAGTTGGGCGACAAAAGACAAAGGCAGTAGACACTTTCCAGCCCAGGCGACCTCAGCCCCCCCCCAGCTCAGACACCCCCACCCCAACCGCTGCCCGACGCCGACGCTCTTGGGTTCGGGAGCTCTGCACGTAATGGGGATCTCAGAGACAAAGGCTCGAGTTCCTTAATTAAGTCAAGATCGGAGGAGAGCACACTGGAGGGCTCAGCTTACACATTTTCTTCCCCTTGTGGACCAATCGGGGAGTTTCCCCCCCAACAACCCCAATCATCACCTCCTGTATAACACCCGGAAAATCTGACACGAACCCTCCTTCCCATCCCAGGCCCCAGCCTCCCCAAATGGCTCCTCTCCTCCTTCACCCCAGGCCCCCATAGTCGGAGTGCTCCATCCCTGGCTTATTAACCAGGAAGACAAAGGCTCTTCTCATGTGTCTCAGAGAAACCCTACAAGGAAGATTCAAACCCTCCCAAACCCCCCACCCGGAGGTATTTCAGCCCTCGGCCTTTACCTCATTAACAACACTTCCATGCAGCATTAGAGGATATATCGCAAATTACTGTGTGAGAGTCTCTTGTCGGGACAAAGGGCCTGGAGCCGGGTGTTTCTCGCCCGTCCCTAAAAAAAACCCAGAGCGCACTGAGTCTCAGAGAGGCTGCCGTCAGTCATGCGGTAGGAATAAGCCACCGCAGTGACCACAGCTTGTCACATGGAGAGAAAATAAAAACAAAAAAAAAACAGGCCCCTAAGCCTCTTCAAAGACTCCACTCACCTTCAAAAGTTCAGAAAGACGTACAACGGCGGCTAATACGTTTGGCTGTCTGTGTCGGGTTCCAATTGCTAGCAGACCATCCCTTCAGCTTCGCGAACATAATAATGAGAGATAAGTATCTGGTACGTAAAAGAAAACAGCATTCCGACATGATACCGCGGTACGGCTTCAGTCTGGGACCTTTGACCGCCGGCGGAAAAGTAACCTCTACATCTCGTGCCGCCTGCGGCAAAACATTCGGAGAGAGAAAGCGACTCGCTGTCGTCTCCATCATCCCATTTCATGAACCGTGACCCGGAGCACGTCCCGAATCACGGCCAGGCGCTCAGAAGCGACTCGCCGCGATGACATGGTTACGGCGGAGTATGTCAAACACGGCCCTCGACAAGCGGAGTGGCGCCGTTCCCACGTACGGGCCCGTCGGGCAAGACATAACAGAAGGCTCTGCCTCGGGAGAAACGGGGGCTTCGAACATAAACAGGCCCGGGGTCGGGGAACCACAAACACACACCCTGAGAGACAAAAAGGGCCCCCTTGATAGATCTGTGGCATGTTCTATTCTCAATTCCTTCTCTGTCAGTCCGTCAGACACAAAGACAAGTGTCAAAGTGACGGGGGATGGGGGGGGGGTCGAGGGATTGGGCGAGTGAAAACAGAGGTAGGGTGGGCGCAAATAAGAGTGGGGGGGAGTTTTCATTCATCATTCATCCTCTTCACCCCCCCCGCCCATGGAATACATTACTATAGTTAAGCTCTGGAATAAGGGGGAAACCTCCATGGGCAGAACAATATGGCAGTGACTCGGAGTCTGGGATCCTTAAATAAAAGGCAGCCGGGCGTCATGGCGACCAGGAAATGGCGTCGCCCCTCCCATACGCTGACCTTCAGCAGAGCCAAGCCGACCGGCCCGGTCCCAGGTCGCCCTGTTACCAGGGTCCCAGAAAGGCAGCCATCACCCTGGCGACGTGGCGCTTAGGTTTACCAGGTAAATAAAGAAGGGGGGTGGGGAATGTGGGGCCCCCGGGTGGGGAATGTGGGGCCCCGGCTCATCACCGCTGCCCGTGCCTTGTGCTGACGGAGCTGAAGACAGCGGACATGGCGGGACGGAGGAGCAGGAGGAGGCCTCTTCTCAAAACCCCAACACTGCTTCAAATGAAAGCGGCCCTCATGGCAGGGCATGCACTCTATCCGGACCGGAGACCCGTCCTTAACGCGCCACCTGCTGCCACACCCCAGCGTTCCAGTGTGAGAGTCGTACTACCAGCTCAGAGAACCTGATACCAGCTTTCATTTCAGGGTTTAACTGTGGGGGGCTCCTGGCTAATTACGCGGCACCCATGCACTTCTGCGCACGTGCAGCTGCAGCTGGGACCGGGAGGGGGCGAAAACCTCAGCCTCTAGCAGCAGCTGGAGAGGTTTTGACCTTCCAGACAGAAGCCGAGGGATCATGCGCTGTTTATCCAGCACCCTCCCCGCTGCTCCATATGTCCGTCTGACAAAACAACTATGTTGGAGGGAAATGGCTTAAATCACAAATGTGAGTCACACCACACAGGACACTAGTACTTTTATGGGCGGAAGAGGGCATGACCCTCACTACTTAGGGGAGTTAGGGAGTCTGGAATCGCTACCAAGACTCCGTCGTGTAAGGACTGGGCCGCCGGGAAAGCGGCTGGCGGCGAGGGGCAGGAACTCACCGCAGGAAGACGCCTTGGTCTCCACCAGTTTGACCCGGTGTGTTTCATTGCGGATCTTGCCATCTGTCTTGTCCACCAGGTGCGTCAGGTCATCGATGATTTCTGGGGGAAACGAGCAAAGGCACAGCAGCAAATAAGTTACACTCGGCGCTACTCGGAGAAACCCTAACCCTAACCCTAATCCTAACCCTAACCCTCCAAATTACTGATGACGGAGGAAACCGAGTCTGATCTGAAGCTAGAGACAGCCGGGGCGAGACCACGAAAGGGAAGGAGCGTGGGCAGCTCTGGCCCGGATTTGGGCGGCCCGAATCAGCCTAGATCCAAACTGCCACGTTGAAGACCACCATTCCATCAGCGCTCCCGGAGAAATCAGATGGTGTGATGGGAGGTCGGTGAAGAGGGGAGTGTGTGGAGCCCGGGGGGGGGCACTGTGCATTAAACTGACACGGGTTCAGATGGGATTTAAGAGCCTGTGTTTTTAAGCATTGTGTGTTCAGCTCAGGAACCCCTGGTGTCAATGGGACATTGATGGTCTGTGGATCAGACACAACCAGCTCAACCCCCCCCCCCCCCCCGCCCAAGGCTGAGTAGGGCCATGAAGAGCAATGGATCAGACACAATCAGAGCTTACAACAAAGACCAGAGACGAGACCCGACCCTCTGCGTCAGGCCCAGGTGGCGTGTCACAGAATCAAAGCCCCTCATACTCTGACACCCCCCCATACTGTCTGCCGGCCGTGCCAGCAGAGAGCAGAGGATTCCGAGGTCACCAATGCTCCATCAAAGTGCTCATCCATGGAGAAGACCGGCTGCAGGTTCACGGGCTGAAGTGAAAAGTAACTCTCAGCACTGACTGACGGACGCTCGACTTTGAAGCCTGTCTGAGCGAAAGAGAACGAAAAACCAGCAGTAGCCGCTCGACCCTGGAGGCATTCGTTTGTAACAAACTTCTCAAGAGCAATATCTTTATATCCTAAAAAAAAGGCGTGAATCTCTGCTCTGGCTGCGCCGGGTCTCCTGGTCGATGATCTCCCAGCCCCCCAGGACTACGGCAAATGAGCACTACGGCAAATCAAAGAGCCAAACACAAACCGCGCCGGTAAAAAAAAGCACCCCCCCACAACTGAAAACCCATTCAGATTTACACCCTCAGCAAGCTTAATGTTTGTCAGCAGAAACGGGAAGCGCCCCCCCCCCCCAGCTGCCAACACAAACAAGGCGCCCAGCCGGAGCAATGACCCGTTTCCCACAGCCGGGGGGGGGGGGGCTGATCGCCAACACTGAGATGCCTTCACATCTCCCACAGTGCCCAGCGACCATTTATGGCAATTAGCGCATCTCCTCCTCATTTGTTCTCGTTTCTGAGCCGCGTGGGCAGCTCTGGCCCGGTCGGCTCAGCAGGTGGATGTGGGGCGGGATGGATGGGGGGGGTGAGGCGCTCGTGAGGGGCAGCCCAGGAGAGACCGCAAACCCAGTGGAGCCGTTCGTTAGCAGGCTGGCTCCCTGGCACTCACAGGGGGCTCCTTGGCGCAGCAGGAGGGCTCAGGGATACGGCAATCGGACACAGATGTTCCCGGGGTGACGTGGACCCGTTCTTTTATTTCCTGACCATGGGCCATAAAGCCCTTAATGCAAAAACACGCAAAAAAAAAAATGCTTTTATTCTCAGCCAGTTATGCTTGGGGAGACTAATTAGTTTGCAGGTCGTTCTCCTGCGCGTTCGAGACACGGCCGTTTGACGGGAAATCTCCCTCTCAGCTCAGCTTGATAGCAATAAAACATCTCCGTGTTTCTGGAAGCAGCCGGCGTGTCCTGTATGGAAGTGGGCCGACTTCAGAAGGCTTTAAATGAGAACGCCACATGCAATTGGGGGGGGGGGGGGATCACGCACGGTAATAAATGCAGATGTTGTAATCTCGCGTGCCGACTGCACCTGACCAACGCCACAACGTGTCGAGATGAGAGGAGCCACCCTGAAAGTGCCAGCGAGCAGGTGCCTGAGACCCCAGGGAGAGCCCCCCCCCAAATTTATCCCGGGAAAACTCCATCAGGGGCAGTGCACCCCGGGCTTGGCATAACTGAGAACCCCTGGCCTAGAAGCATCCGCAGAACTTTTTTTTAATAGCATGTGTGCACAAAAAAGCATATCAGAAGGTTCCATAATGCAAAGCAGAACTCTTTCAAGGAGAACGGAGTTCTGTGATAGCATAAGCTTTGTACTGCGTCCAAAGGAAACCGTGGCACTAATGACGAGCCCCTTCCACCTGTTCCCGGCGTCGGATCCGCCAGAAGCATTAAGCACTGCCGCAATCTCTCATAAAACAAATACGAGTTTTTCCCTTCCATTTGCCTGGGCCAAAAAAAGGATAAATTACTGGTATCTATTACCTTTTACGAGATGAACATCCCCATTACATGTTTACGTACTAAGAATCTGTTTTGTACGTTTCTTTGCAAATAAGTGGACTGGGGTCCCATGCAGTGATGGCTGATGGATGCCTAAGGCACAGAGTGACTGCAGAGCTTCTGAACACATAAGAGCCACAGAAAGGAGGCTCTGTCTATCATGGTGAGAGAGGGTGGGTGAGAGAGAGAGAGAAAGAGAGCGAGAGAGGGCACAGGTGGAGAGGATGCAGGGCACAGGTGGAGAGGATGCAGGGCACAGGTGGAGAGGATACAGGGCACAGGTGGAGAGGATACAGGGCACAGGGAGAGCTACATACAGCTTATCATCAAGGTAACTAGAGCTGGTAACTAGTTAAGATTAGGGCAGGAAGACCAGCATCACAGAGAAGGATAAGCGGGGATGGTATGGATCGGGTTCTTAGCACGAGGCTATGGTGGCAGGGGTTTGTCTCAGTGATGTGGGCCCCATGGCGTAGAGAGGGGATACTTCTAGGCCCAGATCTCCCACTGCACCATGGAAATGCAGCTGCTCGCCACGGCTCAATCAGGACAGGATGGAATCAGGGTGATCCCTCCCCCTGGGAATCCAGCCCGGGGTGGGCAATGGCAGCATCGAGGCGGGGGGGGCTTGCGTACAAATAAATACAGTGGGCCTGCACTGGGGCCAGATCCGGCTCCGGCCCATCAGGGCCTGTGGCTCCTGCTCCGTGCCCCGTCCTCCGCGAGTGCGACCAACAAAGCCTCCCCAGAGAGGCCCTGAGGGCTTCCCCAAGCTGACATACACGTGTATAGCGGCGCTGTCACAGTCCCCCGCAGGCGCTCAGGGCGCATTCCCCACACAGCGTTTCCTTAAAACCTCACACATACAGCCAAATGACCCTACCCAACATGCCCAGAGGCGTTTTCTACTATAAAACCATGGAGTTTCGCTTCCTCCCCTCCGTCGGATTTTATTTGTACCAGTTTGCACTAATCACCTTAAACTGTGGTGTGTCAGTAAACGCCACTGTTGTGTGACTGTGTTAAGTGCATAAGAAAAAGGCACTATACAAATATACAAGTACAGACCGTCTCCTGTGAGGATGCACGCAAACCAAGGTTACGCAGATCTAGTCAGAGTCTCATGGCTTGTTACTTGATCATTAAGTCAGCCTAGGAGTGAATCGTCACCATCGCGAATGTCGCACAGGGGGGAGCGTGCGTAAAACCAGCCGCAGACAAACTTCAGCTTCTGCGGCAGGAACCCAGAGAGGCCCGGCGAGTGCGGGCCAGCCAACGAGAGCCCAGGCGGTTGGAAACAATCTCACAGCACCTGGACTCACCATCCGGCTGAAGTGCTCCTCGGGCGGCGAGGAGAACAAAGGCAGAATGAACATTGGCAGGAGAGCGCAGGAGCTCGCCGGGCGCTCGGAGCCGCACGTTTCACACTTCGGTTCTTAGCGATTAAGGGAATCTCGGAGCGAGGCCTTCTGGTAACGATCAGCACCGCGAGCTTGAAGAGAAAATTAGAGCGGCGCAGAAATCGCATGACTGCAGGGTGATAAAAGAGCCCGACTTATTCGAGACGCTGTTAATGTTATTATTTCTCGGGAGAGTGCTGACGGCGAGTCCGAGAGGGAGGATAGCCGGGTCCTAAATGCCGGGCTCTCGCCGCGGAGACGGCAGGCGGACGGCCAGATTGGCGATGGGCAAACTGCATAACTGTGGCCCATTAAAGGGCCATTCAGGAAAAGTAACACGTTAAACTGGGGGGCTGGAACACTGAAGTATTTACCAAAGACGCTGTTACCCTATCAGACCTGTAGCTGCTGTCCCCGTGTAAATACCACAAATGACACACAAAACATACCAGGGTCTCTTTGCTTTTCAAAACCACACACATCAGTGCCGATTTATGTTCCCCCCCTTGGGAGGTCGGGGGGCAGGTTAAGGGGCCAGAGATGTCTCGGATCCCCCCCCCACTTCCGGCACCGCTTTTGATCTGCCGCGGAGACCTGTGACCTGGCACGCACCGATCCGGGGGTCGAAACATTTCCAGTCTCTCCAGGAGCGTAATTTGCACGGGGGTTACAGGGGTCATGACCCCCGCAGGAATCAGATCCAGCCAATATAACCCCCCCAATATAATCACATCACTCCGATTAATAAATAGCTTAACCCCCCAATGGTAGACCCAAAGTTACGCCCTTGAATCCCCACACCTGGACAAAAGTTCAGAGGCTGAATAGAGAAAAGGACACGCAGATGTCAACATAACACGTCCCTTGTCCTATAAACAGATGGGAGGGGCGCCGTGTCCTGATGAGGGACACAGAGGGTCTGAGGAACGCCGGGGACGCACGGCTTGATTCTCAGGGCCAGGGAGGAGGAGAGGCCCGCAGCACGGCGTGTGGAAAACAGATTTGTTAGCGCCGTGTCGCACCGCTGAGGAGTAAACCGAGCAGGCCTTGCGACCGCGCAGAAGCACAGCCTGCCGCTTCTTACCGCTCTCCGCCCCGGCAGGCCTTGCGACCGCGCAGAAGCACAGCCTGCCGCTTCTTACCGCTCTCCGCCCCGGCAGGCCTTGCGACCGCGC
>JAODKN010000093.1:7869509-7901686 GCA_026774425.1 Petrocephalus zakoni
CTGTATGTCAAGGTGCACACCGCCTTGGCATTGGAGACAGTCTGAGCTCTCTGATTGGGCTGTATGTCAAGGTGCACACCGCCTCTGCGTGCACCACTGCATTCCAGAGCAAATTTTCACAATCCACAAGAGCCGACCGGTACTAGGTTTTTGCCATTAGCTTGATATGTTCCACGCTCAAAGGTTCTTCAGATGTATAGCTTGCTGGTGTTCTAAAGCCGTACTTGGATCCAAAACAAGACGGACCCCACAGCGGACCCCGAAGACAAGCACGAGAAACACAACAAGTAAGATTAATACAGCAAGGAGGTCGATTTAACAACAGCTTCTCACCTTTTTCAATGCGCCTGGCAGTAGCATTACTGTATTTTACATTGCTAATATAACCAGTAGTAAATAGCAATTCAGGTAATAAGCACTTTATGTCTACTGGAAGAAAAAAAAATCTCTCTGATCCAAGTCCAGACCTCACAAATAGGCAGAAACCTACATCTGTACCGTATATTAAAAAAAAGTGCACCAGAGCCATTTCATGTGGAGAGTACAGCCACTCAGATGTAACACACATCATATGCCGCGCTGTGTGTAGGAGACACGCCTGGGTGAGCGACTAAATGCTCTAAATATGTCGTCCACCACCCTATGTGAGGCACTGCTCCTTGGGCGCAAGGGCTCTCCTGTTCTGAGACGCCAATCAGCCAGGCCTTTTAGGGAATTATATATATGCCGGCCTCCACCTGTCCCACACGTCGGGGCCCCAACACCCTTCCAATAATTCACCAGGAGAAGGCGGGCAGCCAAGGGCCCGGCACGGCGAAGGACAGCCCCAGGAAGAGCACAGGGTGGGGTCCTCCAGTGAGGTCTGGTGAAAGGCAGCGCTTCCATCTGCCAGCAGCTCTCACCAGAAGCTGGGAAGGGAACCTGACGACACAGGCGAAGACATGGGGTGGAAGGGGAATGGCAGGGCCGCTCAGCACCAACCCACAGGGCTTATCCAATCACAGCAAGCACATTAGGCATGGGGTGGAAGGGGAATGGCAGGGCCGCTCAGCACCAACCCACAGGGCTTATCCAATCACAGCAAGCACATTAGGCATGGGGTGGAAGGGGAATGGCAGGGCCGCTCAGCCCCAACCCACGGGGCTTATCCAATCACAGCAAACGCATTAGCACCATCTTCTCACAATGTTCTTTTTGGGAAAGCCACACATTGCAGGGAGGGCATTTAATAATCAATAAGGTAGGAAAAGAACAGGCTAAAACAATCACGGGCGCCCTTTTCCCCTCACTGTTGACGCTGGCCAAGCCGTTTGAGAGTCCATTTCTGTTTTGCAACCTGCAAGTTGTTTGAAAAATCCAGGGACTCCAAATTAGAAAGCGATCTTGCCTAATATGGGCTGGCAAGCCCTAAAGTAAACAGAGGCTTTACAGAGTCATTCATGCAAAAATGCATAACACACGAGTTACAAATATGCAGAGCGATGAGTGGGAAGGCCAGACCAGACTCCCCACAATCACATACAGTTGGGAACAGGCTGTTTTGGGGGGGCTCCGGCAGTCATGCTGCTACTTCTACCCTAGAGGAAGTTAAAGACCGATGAATTCCCCGCAGTGCTGTAGTGTGTCTCCGTAACACCAAACAAGAACCAATGAGCTCAGAGCTGCATCTTTCCATCACATAGATCTCACTTCACTGGGCATCAAACGTGTGAGAACAACCTTCCCCCTCCTACACAGAGCCAGTGCCGCCCAAGGCCCTGGTCTGAGAGTCACATGGTGTGGGGGGGGGGGCAGGCTACATCAGCCCTTCTTGATTTACATGCCCCCCCCCCCAAATCTCCACCTTCCTCCAGATTTCCAGATAGTGAATCTCCACACGTTTAGGGACCACCTCTTATCCAAGATGACTTAATAACGACTGCACACCCGGGGGGGCGAATACATATACTAAAATGAGAGGAGACCACCACACGATGATGAGATAAGCGGACAGGGGAGCAGTTCTGCACAGAGACGTGACTGCGTGGGTTTAGCGTGTCCACGTAATGGCGTGTGAAGGAACGCCCAAAGCCGTCGACTTAAAGTTGCAGGATGTGAGTAGCACATCTACAGGCATGAGTGGAAAGGAGACCCATGCGGAGAGAAAGGCGCTCCCAGCAGAACATGACGGCGGTATATCTCTCTCCTTCTGGGGAGGCTTCTGCACAGGTCAGCTCTCAGGAAATTTACTGCCCTGTCCCACTGCGCCCATCGACTTCCTTTCACTGCAGACGCAGCCATACACCTTGCGCACATGCTGCAGTTACTTAACGGTGAATTACTGAGCAGAGAACTATAACCGTGCACTCCTTATGGCGGTAGAGAGGTCACTGGGGGCTGGGTCGCAGGTGGGGATCTGGATAGCTTCCACCAAGAACCACAGCCAGCCTGAGCACTATCAGGGTATGAAGATATACATCTCCCTCATTAAGGAACTGACTGAGTGTCACAAAACGTATAAAACCTACCCAGCACTGATGTTCTCGTTTAATGCAGTATAACAAACATCACAAACACACTTCCCCGTCTACTCGCTCTCACCGTTCTGTTCATCCAGCTCGTTTCCGATCTCCCGGCCCATCTGCTTCTGCTTGCTGATAACTACGGCCAAGGCATCCAGTCCAGCATCTTGGGCTGCAGGACAAAACGAGAAGGAGCCTCAGTGTGGTGTTCAGAGAGCAGGTGCTCCCAGTGGTTAGGGAGCCGGACTTGAATCGAATGACTATGGTGCCATTAGAAGGCACGGTGAGGTAATCAGTCACATCTGTTAAACTCTCCCTAGTGCAGAGTTACTGCGATGCAGACTCCATACATGAAGCACCAGCGGACCGCTATGGCCGTGTTACGCCATGACAACTGCACGGCTTCTCTGGCAAAGACCGAGACCACGAGTGTCAGGGGAATCAGCATGGAGTTCTGCACGCACGGGCCGTCAGACCTTCCAGAACGAGGCCTGAACTGACGATGGATATTCCCAAAAATGTGTGGAGGTCCGGAATGTGAAATGGTCCTTGGTGGGGCGGGGGAAGCAATAAAAACAATATTAAAATCCACTTGACCAAGTAATTCGGAACTTTCTGTGCAATGATATCACGACTCAGCGATGTTAGGGACAAAGGGGTGTAAGATGCTGAATTTCAGGGCTGACGCTGGGGAGGGGGGGGCTGGACAGGGAATAGCAATGTGGGTTTGTACCACCTGCCAGCAGTTATTACCCATGGTGCTGTTAAGAGTCAGATATGACAATACCATGGTATTACACCCCAAAGCTCATAAGGGGGTTGTACGCTAGTGCAATGCTAGCATCATGCTAGCTTCAGTGGCCATCCCTTTGGCCCATCCTCAGGTGGACAGCAATGCTGACCTCCTCAGCCCGGGATCGGGAATCACCATCCGTCCACGCTTAGCATGCAATGCCGTGAGAAGCTGCCTCCTACATCCAATGGGGGTCTGCCCATCTTAAACAGAACCATGTGAAAGTCGCTCTTTCGCTTGCCAGCGGCCTGCCAACAAAACCATATTGTGGACATTATGATGGGGGGGGGGGCTCCTTTAAGGCCAGTCGCTGCCCGCCGGGAACTGACATCAGGCTTCAGCAGGGGTGTCATGTGGAGATTCCTGGAGCCAGCTCAGGAATCCAATGGGAACTGGGCTCACTGTATTAGACCCATATCTCACGGGAGGAAGGCACCGGTCACAGGCAGATAAGTGGACGTCCAAGGACCACCTCACCTTCAATGATGCTCTGCTGCTGCTGCTTGATCTCCCCAAAGCCAAGGCCCCGCGTCTCCTCCGGCTCGTCGATCAGCCACGGATTGGCCGGTGGAGCCTGAGCCCCGCCCCCTGTCATCAGGCTCGACCTATAGGACATCACCTCAGCCATTACACCTGAAATAAGGCATCTGCCGCATCACATCTGTGACACTGAGAGTTTGTTTGACAGCCTATATTACCTACATTTATAATGACAAATAAACCCACCCACCTCCAGCCTGTAGATCACATGATTTTTTTTTTTTAGACCTCTCAGCATTTCATAAAAGCCTGGTGAGTTTCTATGCGTCGGGAAAATAGAGAGCGCGCTGTAAACAGCGTTGGATGATCACCCACCAGCCCGAGGGCTTCTCACACTGACGGAGCGGCTCCCTTGTGCTGTATTAAGAATGTTATGCGGTTTTATGCTATCCTTACGCTAACTAAGAAAAGCTGCATGCAAACCTAGAAGCTGTCTCGCCAGCAGTCTCAAGGTTCTTTTCTGAGGTTTTCTGAAACACTTCAATGCAAAAAGAAGAACCTCCACCTATGAATGCAGCCCCACCTACTGGTCAGACAGGAGAGGCACCTTGGGAAAATACCGGAAATTAAAGAGGCTAACTGTACACCTGAGGAAGGCAATTCAACTCAGGAAAGCCACTTACAGCTTAAGCACACCAGGCCAGCAAACATACAAATACAGTCAGTTTCAAGATACTGGGTTACAATAATAGTTTCAGCAAAAATCACAACTCCTGCAACTTCAGCCTTCATAATAGACATGCTTAATAATAAACACATTAAATAACCCAGACAATGCAGCCAAAGTTCTCATTCAACTCTGCAACTGCTGGAAGCTTCAGAACAGAGCAGAGACACATAGCGAAGGCGCCCGAGTTCCCCCTTCTTCAGATGCGTGGCAGGAATTCTGCCCTAAATGTGTCGCGTTTGTCTATACAAATCGACATTCTGTATCACCGCTATGCAGAACCTCAAATATTTACAGAGCGTCATTTGCATAATAATAAGCGGCCGACAATCGAGGGCCTGGACGGGTGTGAAAGGACCGCCGTGACGCATCGCAGGGACGGCGGTGGGATCGGGCCGCGCGGAACTGGCCCCCTGCCCTCCACAAGACATGAAGCGTCGCCGGACATCTGCGGTTATAATTTAATTTGCGAAGATCGTTAATGGGCGGTTTTTTGGCTACCCCCTGGCAGACAGCTGACGCTATCGGGTTCCAGCTCTCATGTAAGCCCCTCCATGGGGGCTGGCCCAGAGCCCCACAGCCTGACCTACAGCAGGGAGATGTAAAAGCATGCTGGCATTTCGGAAGTCGCAGGTCCGTTGTCTCAATGCATTCAGTGTTTCTTAATTCCTCTTTCTCCAGAATGCCGTGTCAAACTGCAGCAGAACACACATATGACGTATATCCTATCTTTTATCTATCCGTTATCTGCCAATCTACATTGTATTATAAATAAATTCTGCAGAATTACGTCCAGCTACAGTTCCGCAATTGTGCGCACAAAACAAAGTGCCTAAATAGGCCACGTCGATTACGTAAAATTGCTACTAAAAATGTTCCATGCATAGGCTATATTTTAGGTACATTCAACTAGATTCCATAGAGACAACATGTTTATAGATACTACAAAAAATTATATAGTGTCAATGTAGTGTAAAAACACTACAGAAAACTAAACGTTCAGATATAGTTGCAATAAAATTCGGACTAAGGTTTCAATTGAGGCTAATAGGAAACCCGTCATTGCTCCATTAAAATGATTAATGAAACTCGCACACTAGCGCTGACCTGTACAAGGGAAGGCATTCGGGGGACATTTTCGAAATTAATATTTCACAGTTTTTAATTAAAACTGATTAAGTATTTCCTCCCGTTGGTTTCGCGCAGGCTGGCCCAGTTGGTGCTAATAGGGGTCGTTTTTCTCCTTTCCTGGAGCAAAGACCAGTTAAGGTAATTTATGTCTATTTGGAGGGCTGTCTCTCTCCCGGCCCGAGCTGCTATTAATCCCGCAAAGGGCCACGGTGTGGGGCTGGCAGGGAGCGCTAATCTGCCCGCTACGCTCGCTAACTACCCCCCGGCCGGGGGCAGCTCCCCGCATTCCGGCGCTGCTGACCCCAGCCAGGGAGCGGCGTGAAGATTAAACCTGATCCAATTAACCGTACGGACCGAATTAAATTAGAGAGAGAGACCAGGGGCCCGGATCGGAAGCGGACAAGACACTCCCGGCGCTAGTTTACGGGGCTCGGAAATTAGGAAGGAGGTCCCGAGAAGGCGTCTCTCTGCAACGTTTTTAACTCGATTAGAAAACATTTCTTATACAAATGTACTGCTGCACAAATATGGCAAAGCCCCTTCCCCTCCATCCAGTGGGAAAAAAAGAAATTTAACAGCTTAGATTATTCAAGCAGCTAAATCCAACCGCCCCGGCGTCAGACAAAGACCACACACTTGGAGTCTTCCTTCCCCAATTACCACAGAGAGCGCTTTAAAAATATATACGTCTTAAAACGTTTCAAGTGTGTAATAAACAAATGGCATTTCATTAACGAGATGGAATTCCACTTCATTATACTCTGACAGTAAAACAGGTATGAGGCTTTAGTGAAGAATAAGACTTTATGCCACATTAAAGACATGAGGGGACTGCTCCACACAAGAAAGGCAATAAAGGCAAAGAAGCAGTCGCCCCCTCCAGCCTAATAAAAGGTTATTTTAAAGTGTTCAAGTATTATAAAATTGAAGAATAATGGTGCTTTATTGGGGGAAAAGCACTTAATACTGGTTTTGGCACACTTCTTACAGGGAGCCTTGGTGTGCTGTGGGCCTGAGCTGCCACACATTAGTGCCTTGGGTGAGCTGCTCTGCGTAGATCAAACAGCTCAGGCCAACAACAGCAGAAGGCATCTAAGGCAGCCCTGCAAGACCTTCCCCTGCTGTCCAAAATCCTGACTCGAGTCAGGGCCCCTAGAGGGTATGGACCACCACCTGCCAATCAACAGCTCAAAACTGCCTCTTTGATAAACAATATTTACACAGGATATATAGGCCCAGTGGACGGTTTACGGATCTCTAGGCCATACGCCCGTCAGCGAATGTCAGGTCTGTGTGCTGCATCAGAACTATGAACTCCAGCTCAAGTTTTTGTTTTTTTTCCAGAAAGTCCCAGTGCTCATCACTCCCAGAATTCCAGGAGGCTGCAAACGTGTGATCGTCAGACCAGGACACCTAATGAATGAAACCATTCAGAGGGCACATCCGCCTTAGAGCAGGTCACGGCAGGTCAGCAGCAAGGGGCTGGACCAGTAGGCAGCTTCTGCAGCTGTCCACAGCAATCACTGTTGACATGTTTATTAAACACCATGGAAATCCATGCAGGAAAGTATGGATCAGCTTGGAACAGATGAAAATCATAATAGCATGTCAACTATTTCACATTCTAAATACCATGAAAAATAATACATACAGAAAACCATGTGCCTATTTACCATTCCTCAACCCACACAGAGGTTAGCCAGACTCACCTTGAAGGCTCCGTTGTATCCCCCCTGAATATAGAGTTGAGTTGTTTTTCCCGTGTGACCAGGTCATCCACAAGGTTCTGCCTTCTGTCTGCCTCCGACTGCATGCTACAAGATTTTTTACATTAAGGCTCTTCATATAACACTGTAGAACCCACCCCACCACCTCCCACAAATAGCAACTTATTCATCATTAAAATAAAGATAAGGGATACAAATCGGGATGAGATGCAACAAGGTGTAAGTGCTTCACTGGATTTATTACAGCACACTGCCACCTTAAGGACGGTGGGGGAAACACACGTCTGACGTTTCCACTCTCAATAGCGTAAGTTAAAGGAGGGAATCTGATGCCATAGAAGTATGGGATGAATGGGATATAGTTAGGAACGATCCCAAGCGAAAAGTTACAAGGCCGATCTTGTAAGGGTTCTTCATCAGAAAAAAATGCATTATATTGGGCACTGTTACTAGTGCAACGAATCATCTCGGTAAAACAGCCAAAGTTGGTTCATGTAAAAAACAAATATATCAGGAATATTAAAGGATACATTCGGCGGGAAGATGCTGCTCTCAGCAAAGTCTCTCTGAGTTGGACAATCTGTTGCTTGAGTTTCTGCAGAGAGGCTCTAAGCGTCATGTTCATCTGGGGATGGACATAGGGAATAAATACCACATACAGGACTACATGTATTCTTCTCAAATTTCACAAGCTGTCTTTCACCTTCGCTGGGTTCCCACCAGTCCTCTGTTGCCTGTTCCTCTCATGGATATTTTCTGCAATTTCTTGGGCAAGGCGACAAGTAGCATCGTAATTCTGTAGCCTAGAACAGGAATGAGATTTAGTTTCATTTAAGCCTCCGGTATCCCGGCTCAGCGTGTTATAAAGAATCGCTTGTTCACCAGTTGCTGACAAACCCGGCCCTAGCCTTTGCGTAAAACAGCTCATTCCTTTTCCAAAGCCTGTATCTTCCCAACTTGCTCTTCTCCTGGACGTAGACGTCAGTCAAAATCACAAGACCCTCCACGCCTAAGATGCTGCCACACAACTGAACCAGTAACACCAGTCCTCTTCTTCTCGACGAGTACCAGTACTCGATCAGTTTAAACTAGCGCAGTGCTTGGTTAATCCGGCCACTGTCTGTCTGATTTAACGATATCGTAAAGCAAAATTAATCCATTCGTATGTCAATCAATGCAAGCTTATTACCCAACTCAAATGCCGTGTGACACTGCCTCATTATGCAGGTGCTGAAGCGAGAGACTACAGCATGCTAGCTTTTCAGACCAACTAAATATGAGCGATCCCCAACATATTATTAAATATACTATATATCGTGCATAAGCGATTATCGAAACAGGTTTCGGCGACCTGTGCGGGTAAGAGTCTCTGATCAGCGACTCAGAGCAGCAAGTACAACGAGCTCAGTGCAAGCGCGTACTACGCATGGCACAAGTGGGTAACACAGTGGCCGTGCATTTGGCACCTACCAAGGATCCTGAGACATCTCTGTGCGGAAAAGCGCCGCTTATTTCTTTCTCAGTTCTTTGTTTTCTAAGGACCAAAACATCCGCCGAGAAACTGGAAAGTACTGCGAACACACTTCCTATTTCCAATGGCGTCACGCGGCTACGGCGTTCTGTGAGGGACACGCGGAGCCGCGAGTTACGGCGTTGTTTTATTATTAACATTGACCAACTAGAATAAACCTGGAAGATATAACTCTCTACGCCCTTATTTAATATCAGTTACATATGAGTGCTGCGTTTTAAAACCAAACAGCTTGTGCTGGGTACGAATTAAAATGTTGTAAAAAAAAAACTGTATTATATTTTGGCTGGCATATATACTGTCTAGACCAGGAGTGCCCAACTCCAGTCCTGGAGGTGCAGAATCCAACACAGTTTTCAGATTTCCCTGCTCAAACACTTTTTAATCAGCTAATTACCAAGTCTAGGTGGTTTTGCAACCTTATGCCCTATGCTGCCTGGGACAGGCTGCAGGTCCCCTTCAGTAACTCTGGCCCAGATAAGTGGTTAGACGAGCATGTCGATTTTGGTATGGTCATGTCCCTACCAATATTGTGGGAGACCCATGTGTGTTTACGGGGCAGGGGATCCAGGGCTGATTTGGTCCCTACCAATGCTGAAACGGAATTTACGCCCTTGTCAGTGAGACCGATGACAGAGCACATGGTGCCAACATGCCAGCAATTTACATTAAATATTTACTTCTGTACTGATTTAAAAGATCATTTATCATATTTTTGCATGCATTATCTGCACACCGTTTTGTGTCAGCTGACACATCCTAGAGATATTTGATATAATCAGCGTCTCATTTGTTCCTGATCTGCGCTTTTTTGATCGCTGGCCACTTGTAGCTACTGCAGTTTCAGATGTTTGGAAAAGCTCTACCACCACCGGCGACTGTGGCTTCATGTGGGCATGAATCCCCAGCAAGGTCTGTGAGCAAGACACATCTGCTGAGGGCAAACAATGGAAACACAACCAAAGAATCCATCAGCCCATCAACCGAATGCTTCAAGAGATGCATGTCAATCTCAGTGTTCCAACAACATGGGTGTGAATAAGAACATCTCAGGGATGGATACAGGCTCCAGCGTAGATTAGATCATGCACATCCTTGCAGGATGACGCAATTAAAAGAGAAAAAAGATGGCGATAAAGCCATAGTCAGGGTCATTTTTAATGAGAGTCAAGGCTACATCCATTGGTGCTATTGGAATGGATATATTAATTAAGATCCATTTTACTATCATATAGTTGTAGCTGTATGAGCTGGTTTTGAAAATTAATGCAGTATCTATTTTGCAGCCTCACCCATTTTCGTTCATTTTGTTTATTATATGGACAACAATATTCAATTCCCCTGACAACTTTTGCACCCAATTTTGCATCTTCAATTTAAAGCCATATCGAAATAAAATTAAAAAAAATTGTTTATATCTGTGTCTGTTTTTCTCTCAATTAAAGTCCCCTTCCTCCAATTTGCACACTGATGAAAAAATGAACTCTGAATGACGTGTACAATGTTGCCACACGATCAGCTCTCAGTGGGAATTCTCCTGGGGGATACATGTAAATTACAATCCCATCAAAGTCATGCCTGAGTCTTGTCAGAACATTTCTGGAATTTCCATATTTTTGATTTGCTCTAAATTATACTGCCATCTACCACAAACAATCCTTGCCTATATTTCATTTTACATTTAGATTTAACTTAAATGACAGGAATATGAATTACATCTTAATTTAGTGTCCAGCAGAAGAAAAAACTGGTTTTGGAACCCAGTGACTCAACTAAGTAATGTGAATTACTAAATTATCATGAAACACCCTATGATTACTTATGAATTTCCATCCACCCAAATAGCCATCCAACTTCCAACCACTTAACTAGTACAGGTATGTCTGTAGGTATGTCAAAATATACAGGGCATATGACAAGCAACCCAAGATGCACAGACCCACTCACAGATAACCCTAAATGTACTTATTTTACTCAAAAAATCCATCCATTCATTCATTATCTGTACTCACTTGTCCTATTGGGGGTCACAGAGGGCCCTGAGCCTATCACAGATGCTACCTGGTGCATGGCAGGGAACAACCCAGGATGGGGTGCCAACCCATTGCAGGGCATATACTAAAAACATCCATCCATCCATCCATCCATCCGTTTTCTTTACCTGCTTGTCCTTTTCTGGGTTGCAGGGGGTCTGGTGCCTATACCAGAAGCTACAGGGGCAAGACAGGGAACAACCCAGGATGGGGCGTGCACCCATCGCAGGGCACATAGTAAAAACATATTTCTGCATATTTTGCAGATACTAAAAACATATCTTTGTATATTTAAAAGGAAATCCCATGAAGACTGTCTCAGGTCTGGACACCTTGGAAATCAACACATTCGCAGGACTGACATACGGACAGTTCATGGACTGGAAGAGGATCTACCCTCAGGCTGCAGCTGGCAATAACCAGATGTTAAGCAGATCTTATGAAGCGATTACAGTGAGCTAAAAGCCTCTGGTGGCCTAACTGAGGGCAAGCTAGGGGGTTAGTTAGAACTGGAGTCCCTAAAAGGTAAACTGAACAAGTGTATTTTAGTGTAGAGTTGAATATAAGAGTCCAGTAGATCTCTAATATATTGTTTTTACAGAGTATCAGAGTACAAATCATAACACCCCCCCACCCCCCAGTGTCACAGCAGTAAGTCACATTTTCGAAAAAAGGGTTCTGCTGCTCTCTAAATAAGCTGTGATAGATAGATAGCATGATTGATTGATTGATTCACAGATATTAGATCTAACTATGCAGGGAGTATGTTCTATGTTACATGTCACCTCTATGAAGAATGCAAAATATGCAACAAAAAACACAAAATTCAAAAAACACAAAGCTTATGTAGGATGTGCCCACAATGCTGTCCAAGTGTTAGATTGACCTCACAGCAAAAATAAAACGGAGGTCAGCAGAAACTACGCTAAACCCCCAAAATCCAGACACTCCTGACCTTCTTTCTCAAAGGCGGCCGGCATAACTTTAGTGCCGTACATTAGTGCCGTACATTAATATTGGTTCAAATAATTCTAATCCCCCTTGCACAACCAAAACAGAATTCACTGGCTGAGTGGTATGTGTTGTGGCAGGATGAACAACCCATAATGCAGGCTGCGGGTATGAAGCCCCTCAAAGGGGTGTTTATTCTCAGAACAGGAGGAAAAAAACGGGACCGCAAGCCACAGGTAACATTGCTAATAACCGACAAGGGGAACAGGACGCAGACTGATTAATATAGGGCAGGACATCAAGGAGTAAACGTAAGGCAGGTGTGCTGGGCTAACAATGGGATTGAAACACAAGGTAAAGCTAAACAAGACTCAGGTGTGGGTAATTAAGCCCCGCCTGAGGGAAACACAGGGGAAAGGACACGCAGGGTGGAGCTGAGTGTGACAGTATGACTCCCATATACACTCCTATTAACTCGCAAATGAAGTCCAAATGAAAACCGTCACTAAGTGTCTAGAGGACATACAAAACTCTGTCTATATTAGGATCTATACATCATGATCTTATCCCTGTTTCATCTGTACAATCTGCATTCATTTTTTTTACTTATTTAATGGAAATGCCCCTTAACGGTTCTGCAGTCATTTCTCTGCCACAGTGATTAATCATCTTTAAAGGTTACGGAGTATAGAAAGCCTCATATTATTGGGTACGTAACCCCCTTCAGTTAATGGTTTAAGGAGTACAAAGCTCGCTTCTGGGGAAAGTCAAGAGGGCAGTAACAGGTTTCTGAAGCACGACGTTGTTCCAGGTCAGGGCCAGATGACTCATAAAAGCCTTATTATGACTTTCCCCCCCATTTGCATCCACTTGCCCAATATGCCCTTGTTTTGCTAAAGACATTTTATGAATGGACACCTGTCACTGAGCTGGGTGGTCTTCATGTGATATGACCCCAATTAAAACTTAGGCACCGAATAGTTTCGGGGAGGACCTGACCCCTGCAAGAACTTTCACCTCTTAACAGGCTGAAAAGGTCAGCAACCCACATCTTGCAGTAAAACGTACAATGGGCACGACACTATTAAAAATGGGATTATCATGAATAGGCTGTTTGTATGTAACAAGAACCGCTTCTATATATTAGGATATTCTGCTTAAGTAGATTATTAGTGGACCGCTTGTATTCTGTGTAAAACATGCTGCTATTTACTCTGGATTAAAACCTAAAATATAAGATACCTTATGAAGTTACTTTTAGTAATCAAGAAGTTGAAATCTTTGCTTTTGCCCTGCAAAAAAAAAAAAAAAAAAAAACACTTTCTATTGGACTGTGCAGGGTGAGGAATGTAAACAATGTGAGGAATGTAGACAAAGGTTACACAGTACATGTTTTAATTCTACAGGTTTGCATTCTGCATTGAGGAATATGAGATATGAGCTGTTCTCCATCTGAACACAGTGGATGAGGGAGCGAGGTGTAAATAATATGACACAAAATGTGAATGCCTACAGAAGTTACCTTGGAAATGCATTTCAGTCTATGGGTATGTGATGCATTCCTGAACCTGTGACTGGATTCTGAGAAGGAAGCAGGACAGTAAATTCTTCCCATATTTTTAAACCGGAGAAGGTAAACAGTGTCGCTGATCAGCTGAGAGGAAGATCGGTATGTAATCAGTCAGGCCCAGCTTCATTCTTTCTGTGGGACATGTGGCAGAAAATTGCACTGAAAGGTGAGATAGTGAGTAAAAATCTGAGCCCTGGAAGAGAGAGGGTGTTTTTTAGCTGCTCTTTGGGACCAAGGACTACCAATGGAGCATTGGCCACTGACTGGAAATCCAGGACAAAAATCAGACTCTTTCTAGGGCAGTGTTTCCCAACCCAGTCCTTGGGGACCCACAGACGGTCCATTTTTTTCACTCCATCTCAGCTCCCTGCCAGACAGTCCACATTTTTGCTCCCTCCTGGCAAAAACTTGGACTGTCTGTGGGTCCCCAAGGACCAGAATGAGAAACAGTGTTGTAGGGTATTATTTGACAGAAATCAGCACTCCATTCCCTGTAGCAAAGAAGGCTCCTCCATTATTTTGTTTATCTGTGATATTTTTTATTTAGTTAGTTATTGTATTTGTACTTAGGCGTAGCACCATCGGGGGCCCAAGGGACGCGGCATTTCGAAACACTGTGTATTTATACATGGATACGTTGACACTAAAAAACTCTTGAGGCTTGAATCCATTGATCATGAACAGTCATTAACATCATATTTTTGTATCACTACTGAGCGGCTCTGAGGAGTCCTTGCCAATTAGCATGCCACAATATGCCAGTTAGCATGCCATGATCTATCTATCTATCTATCTATCTGTCATCTGTCTTCTACAGCCTTTATGTTTTGTTCTTTCTTATTGAACAGGTGAATATGTAAGTACTTTAATTCTTTTTTTTATTCTAATTTTAATTCTTATTTAATGTACCCAGGAGTTAAGGTACAGTCAATGTTAAGATAAAGACGTATGATTAGCAATTTTAAATGAACGGCATTGCCCGGACCCCTGCCACAAGAGGGCAGCAGAGAGATTATTTACCTCCGGCCCCATGTGGTCGTCTCTTAGAAACGGGCCCAAACAAATGCTCCCGTTGCTGCGTTACGGTTCTTTTTACACTGGGGAAAAACGTGACAAATACTTTAAACTAGCAACAGAGCGCAGAAAGGTGGACATATTGCTGATCAATGGAGAACAAACGCATGTCTGGAGACGCACAGGAAGTTCCACAGCTTGAACTTCAAGCGGTCATTGGATTTAATGGTAATCTGTTGTGGGACCTGCTAGTTAGTACCGTCGAGACTAGTGATAACGCGGAATAATCTTAGGTATAGGTAGTACTACATACCATCTTTAAACTCGCCCACAAAGTTAATTATAACATGTTTTCGGTAACTACATGTCGTGTACATGTTATAAAAAAATACGGCTATATAACTTTTTGCTGCAAACATTTCTTTAAATTTCAGAAATGTGTGTTTACAACACCAACATACTGCATTCATATTAACCAGAAACCTTTACCTTATTTTGATGCCATTAATTCCAGCACTCAAAAGATGGGATTGTGCTTTAATTGCAGACTTTTAGAAGTCACATTAGCGCTCTACAGCGGTGTAGCTTTGTGTCTTTGACGCATGACGCTAACCACTACCTTCTCTTTTGTAGGACATGTCTTTTCGGGTCTTCGAATGCACCCCGATCGGGAACATCTTATTTACCCCCTGGGCTCCACAGTAATTATTAAGAGTCTGACAAACGGCCAACAGGAGTTCCTGCATGGACACACCAATAATATCTCCTGTGTAGCAGTCTCCAAAAGTGGACGCTATATCGCATCCGGACAAGTCACATTCATGGGCTTTAGGGTACGTACTCACTAATTACATTGTAATCGATTGGAGAAACCAACACCTCTCAGGGGTGCGCTACTTTTTATTTAAATATGGGTGGGGGATTAGCTCAAATGGTAGAGCGCTCGCTTAGCATGCGAGAGGTAGCGGGATCGATGCCCGCATCCTCCAAAATGTCGTTTTGTTCTGGGAACAGTTTACATTACGTGGTTTCATCTCACGTATTCTGCATAACGAAGTATCAAGTCAGACGAAGTGAAATATGCGTAACTTCTTCATTAAGGTATATAGAGGAGCAAAAATTCATGATACCATGGTTGTATTACTGTGTTACCATTGTTTGCTGTGGTGTTATAGGATGACCTGAGCAACAACATGGCTAATTGCAAGGAGTTTTAACAGCAACAGCTGCTGCTATCATTCCATATAAATATTTTGTGTTTGCTTGTTTTATTAATTCTCCTTCCGACAGGCGGATATCATAATTTGGGATTTTCCTCAAAGAGCAATTCATGCCCGGTTGCAGCTCCACAAGGTCAAAGTAGAGAGCCTTGCATTCTCCCCTAACGACAAGTATCTTGTATCTCTGGGGGGTCAGGATGATGGCAGGTAAGTTGCAGAGAGCAAGAGGTAGATAAAACCAAGACAGCAATAAACATTTAAGATTTAAAGATGGTGTAGTTTATCTGTGGTCCTGTCATGCGTGTGAAGTGTGCCTGACTGTTTTGTTTCTTTCAGTATCGTTGTGTGGAACATCGAGAAGAGGGAAGCCATATGCGGCAGTCCAGCCTCAGCACAGAGCGCTGGTCACTGTCTGGCGGTTCAGTTCCCCAACAAGAGCGATGATATATTTGTGTCTGCTGGAAAGTAGGTCACTTATAGCAAGCTTTTGACGTTAATCAGTGTTGGTCATACTGTAAAATCCCATTGTCACAAAAAGTAACAATAACAACAACAACAACAAAAAATTTAGACAGATAATGATCACAAATGATTTGATACATATTTGTATTGTTTTACTTGTTTTGCCCTCACCATTGCTAGATACAAACAACACTGGCAGTTGTCTAACAATATATACAACATGATTGGATTTATATAGCCTACAAAGGTAATTCAATTTATTTAGGCCATAAATTTGTATTCCTTAATGTCCGTCCTTAAGTTGAATTAAATCACATTTGCTACTCTAGGTTCAGACTTTTTATAATGACATTTTTAACGTGGCTTGCGATGGCTTGGGTATTAACCATGGTGGTAATGTTTTTCGGCAGTGGTACTCTCCGCGTCTGGGAGCTTGATCTTCCCAACAGGAAGATACGTCCCACGGAATGCCAGACAGGACAGCTGAAGAGGGTAGTGAAATGCGTGGAGGTGAGGCTACCCTCCCAAAGTCACGCAACTTGAACGTCTCACAAACGTGGCCCACATTTTTTGCATTTTTAAATTTGGGCTGTGCTGAGCTCATAAAGCAGACGACAGGCTCAGTTTGTGATGGGAAACTGTGAGGGGAACCAGATGCAGATTTGAATACAGTCCTTAGGAGAGCGTGGCTTTTATTGACATGTGTCCCAGATTGCAGAAGACGATGATTTCTTCTACTGTGGTACGAGCAGCGGTGATGTTCTGAAAGTCAATCTCAAGACCAAGCTCCTCAACAGCTGCTGGCCAGTAAAGGAAAAATTTGGAAAGGTTGGTGAAGACCGAGGAGCTCTGCTCAGTAGTTACTCAGGCCAAGATGCTCATTTCAACAGACAATGTTCAAAGCATGTCAAAAGGTCAGCTGTAAACTCTGGAAATGACTGGGTTTAAGTGGCCTGTATAGTCAATACCACCATAGTAATAGTAATTAAAATCATATATGAGACAGTAAATAAAGCTGATATTTTCTGCACTTCTTTCTTTTGAGAATACAACTTTAAATGTTTTCCTGTTAAAGTTTACAAGACAATCATAGAGGAGTTTTTGACATTATTGTATAATAGTTATAATTAATATTAAGAATAAAAACATGGAATTTTGCCTGTGTTGATCTTGGCAAAAAAATAATGTCTGCCTTTTTGTGGTTTTTATAGAGTAATAGTAATATTCCAATGCCATCTTGCTGTCCATGACGCTTTATATCACGTATCGCTGTCGACTGCTTCCCTTTGGTACTGACTGGTGTGGCGTGATGCGGTGGCCTCTCATTGGTGCAGGGAGTGAACACCCTGAGCACGCTGAAGACGGGCAACATCCTGGTGGGCTCAGGTGATGGCATGTGTACCCTGTGCTCAGGGTCTAACTTTAAAACCCTCAGGTGAGTTCACAGGTACACATTCAGCTCTGAGAACTTCTGCGCATCAACCCCTCATTGTCTTCTTCCATGTCTAAAAGGCCAGCAGCTGAATTTTAACGTGCCCGGGCCAAAGGAACCAGTTCTCTTGTGAAATGAACATCTTGCTCCAGTTCCTTCACTGCAGCGCCACCTGGTGGTGATTAGTTTACAGTTCAGCGTGGATATGAATCACACGTGCATTATGCTGTTGTCTCATAGGAAAGTGCAGCTGCAGGGAGGGGTCACTTCAGTCGCTCTCCGGGGTGAGGGCCACCAGTTCTTCGTAGGTACGGACACGGCACAGATCTACCGCTGCAGCTACATGGACTTCAAAGAGGAGCTCATCGCTACAAGCCACAACAGTGCCATCAGAGGTGCTGTCTTCCCCTTGTGAGTGACGCGCACACTTGTGTATCCATGCGTAGTGGTTTGCATTCACGCCACCAGGGGGCGCTACAAGCCAACTTTACTTGAACCACTTGGTTGACTCTTCGCGTGGTCCCTCTTAGGCTTGTTATGTCTGTCTGTCTCTCTCTCAGTGCCACGTCTGAGCTCTTTGCCACATGCTCTCAGGACGACATCAGGGTGTGGCACTCAGAGACGTCTAAGGAGCTGCTGCGCATCACAGTGCCCAACATGACCTGTAACGCCATGGACTTCATGAGGGATGGAAGGAGCATCATTAGCGGTGGGTGGGGCGCACTGGGGACTGATGTGCCAGTGTGTGTCGCTGTGGGATGGAATAACACCTACCTCAAACTGAAGCCAGGGTGGCGGGTCATGTGGCTGAGTCCTCAGCGTATGGAGAACATCCCTTCTGGGTTGGACCTAGGGTCTTAGGCGTGGGAAGCTGAAATTGCATGTCTGCGGGGGGTCATCAGGAAGCAGCTGCGATCTGCTCAGGCGGTCTGCTGCGTTCAGACAGGGACGATCTGACCTTGCGTTGTGGCAGCGTGACTGTCAAGCACGCTTGCAAAGGGGTCACATGGGGTCGGATATGTGGAACATAAGTTCGTTAATTTGTGCTGAGTCATTTGTGGTAAAATCATTTAAATGTTAACACATTCAAGTCTTGTGTCCCTGCACTGCATAAGAAGTACGGAAATTAGATGGATATATTCAAGAACAGCTATAGTACATTTATGGTACATTGATGTTTTCGGTTTCTTCATCATCGCAAAATTTCTCGGATAAAGGATTTTGGAAATTTCTGAATTTCAGGAAACCACAATATGCCACATCAATCAAGACCTGAATCACACCTATTTAATTAAAAATAGTAATGTCTATAAAAATGACGTTCCCAAGACCACTGATTCAGAGAAGCGTAAGACACAATGTATAGATAAATGTCAAAATAACGGAGCTGTTTATATTTAATCTGTTATTATTGTTTCGTTTTCCATTGTCTACGGTATGGACCAATAAAATATCATTTATGTGCTGCGTTTTGTTTTGCAGCTTGGAATGATGGGAAAATTCGTATTTTCACCCCTGAGAGCGGCACACTGAGTGGCACCATCCATAATGCCCACAGCATGAGCGTGACGGCTATCGCGGGCACCGGAGACTGCCAGAGGATAGTCAGCGGGGGAGGGGAGGGCCAGGTAACCCCGTGGGCAGGATAGCTAAGAAAAACACACTTACACAAGACAGAAGTCCATCCATAGCAGCTGTGCATCAATGAAATCTCATGTCTAACTGTACAAATGGTAAGAATAGAAAGGCATGTGAGTCACCGTGAATCAGCTTTGGCTGTCTGCAATTAAATGTCGGCATAAAAACACTGAGCGGTATCGACACACCTGCGTCCGTTTTTAATTTGGCGTCTAGGTGCGGGTCTGGCAGATCCTTCCGGGGTCACACCGGCTTGTGGAGACCATGAAGGAGCACAAGGCCACCATCACCTGCATCAGGGTCAAGAGCGATGACAAGGAATGTGTGACAGCCAGCTCGGACGGGGCCTGCATCGTCTGGGACCTGGTGTGAGTGAGGACGCCTGGGCTCCTCGCCTCCTCCCATCACCGCCCGCCTGGGCTCCTCGCCTCCTCCCATCACCACCCGCTGGTCTCACCTCTTTCTCCTGCCTCTCTTGGCAGCCGCTTTGTGAGATATCAGATGGTCCTGGCCAACACACTCTTCAGGGCTGTGTGCTACCACCCCGAGGAGTACCAGATCATCACCAGCGGGACCGACAGAAAGGTGGGACCACCGTCACCGCCGGGCCAGAACCGGGCTTAGCCGTGAACCATAGAAGGGCAGCTTTTACAACACATGGCTTCTTTTGGATCGGAGTGGAGCCTGAATTCTATTCTGGCTGTTGTATCATCCTGTGACACGCTTCCTGCCAGCATTCTGAGTTCATCACCAGTCTGTAGCCCCATTTGGCTCCTTATTCACCCTTTTGTATTAACTGATCTAAGGCTACTATGGATATAATTAGACTATTATGAGCAGAGGTTGATAGTTCAGGTCCAGAATGCAAAAAATCCAGACCGAGATTTTGTTTCAACCAACCAGTCAATATAAGGAGTCACAGTCACAGAATACTCAGCTGGTTGATTGAAACAAAATCTTGGTCTGGATTTTTACTTTCTGGACCTGAAATTCCCACCTATGATTATTAGTGAATTAGGATTTAACAGGTAAATTTCCCAGGGTGGTATGAAGATTTTAATTAGATGAAGGAATCCGTTTTGGATTATCGCTTTGTGTAGTGGATCTTCCGGACCGGCTATATGAGTGATGTCCTGGGGTTTCCTGAGCTGGGGCATTGGGCCTTCAGCTCATTCCCTTATAGTTTGGTCTCTGCCACTGTTATTACAGGTGTTAACTTTTGGGTAATGATCTATTTGCTACTTTAGTACCCGTTTTCAAATATATGTTGTGTCATTGTACTCTGTGGAAGATTCGATTTAGCTGGAGTGTACTGGCAACAAGGGAATGGGGAGGCTAATGTCAGAAATGTACTAAGGGTCCTTGTCCAAGGTTTGGCTGGAGATCAGATCCACTAAACTTAACTTTTTAATCTTCATTACAAAGGCTGTCTATGTAGCTGGCCTGGAGAGATACCAAAGTTTTGTTCATTCTCTGTATTGTCCAGCAATCAAGTCTGAACAGACTCTCCCTGGGTTCATTGAATAAGCTGGCAGCTAAAGAAACACAGCAGGTGGACAAAATGGGCACTGGAGGGCAGGATATCCTACAGTATAATGCAAAAGTGTCTCACAGACTCACGAGGGGAGATTATGGTGCTGTCTAGGGTTACAAACTGCAGCAGATAAGTGAGATACATTTAAAGAGATTAATCTTCAGATGACGAGAGCCCATTTGGGCAGTGAATCCTGAGAAAAAGCCATCTATCTGCAGCTATGACTCTGACCACGCAGTCAGACATGACATTTACACCTCTCCCAGAATCTGAGAAAGAGTTTTTCAGATTTACCAAAGTGTAAATCTGGTACCCAGAGTCAAAAATAGAGTAGTTGCCTCAGTAACAAGTAATGCAAAACCTCAATATGGAAATTAAAGCAACAGCACACGTGTTTCAGGTCCTATATCAGGGATGAATTTTTAGGGAAAGGTGTCACTTTGGCTGATGGTCTGTAGTCCTTTAGCATGCCATTGTCACCCATTGCAGCATATTACTCAGGTATTTAGCAAATAATTTGCTTTAAGAAGCCAGGTTGCAATACAAGCCTGTAATGTGAAACACATGGTAACGAATTGTACTAGATTCCGCCAGGGGTTACAAAGGTGTTTTTAATTGCAGTTTAAATTCAGCGTATCTTCCAGCTTATTGCACTGTTCTATAAATTTTCTACGCACGCTATGCATTTTCAGCGATCGATTGGAGGTTGGCCTTATAAGACCCTCACTGGCTTTTGGTGTGGCTGTCCCCAGAATACGAAATACAAGGAGCTAAAGGAGCAGATATCAAAGGGGCCTCGCGTTGTCAACATGAGGTTAATAGGATTTTCCTTAAGGAGAGACATTCGAAGAAACGAGTGCAGATTGAAAAGACTAAACCTCCCAGGACTGGCCCCTGACAGACATCCTGCTAAGAGACCTACATGTAAAGGAATAAGGTGAAGTGAAAGAGGTCCATTTGAGAGTTCCCAAGGCCCCTGAGGCTTGATGGGAGAGCTGAGCAGTTAACTAGGTCCACAGTGCCAGAGCGCTCTAAGATATATAAGATCAAGGGGACAGGTGGCGAAGAGTGTGAGAGGCTGGGAGCTTCTGCGGCGTCGCCAAGATGAAAGCTGGGATGTCGGTGGTCCTGCGGGCAGCTGTCTGATAAGAACTCTGAGACCTGAGCAGCGGGCAGCAAGCGCCAAGGTTTTCAACCAGGAAATGTAGTAAGGAGGCAGGCAGGTAGCTAGAAGGGGCAAAACAGGGGTAATACCTGGCCAATCTGAATGCAGATGGGAGTGGCTGAAGTGGAGAGAGATTAATTAGGCAGTGAGGAAGTGGTCAGCACAGGGGGACTGGTGAAGACGACCACTAGAGGGCGTCGGGAGGTTTGGTATTTAAACAAGGTGTGGCGGGGGCAAATGCAGGAGGAGGAGGGTGTCGGGGGGGGGGGTTGCAGTAGGAGAGAAAACCAAGATCGGTGAGGGGGCTTATGAGGGTTTGAAAGAAGCTCTTCAGATCTCCAGGGAGGATAAACAAGGAGGGTGCCAAGCGATATTTATCTAGGTCAGGTGTCCTCCATGGTGTGCCCAGCTCATCAGCCGAGCCCAGATGCCCGTGTCTGATGTGCGGACGGGCACAGCTAGGCTAGCGGACAGAATCAAACGGATGTCTCCAGACCGCTAGGGCGTGTGACAAACGGCAAGCTGAGAGCCGGCTGCTGATTGGCTGGCACCGGCTGGCCGGATGCTGGGCCAACCCCGGGGAGGGAGCTGCTAAGAGGCTCTGGCTCGCTGCCGTGCCGCGGTCGCGGCCGTGCCAGCCAGGTGGAGGCGTGCCAGGCGTGCCATCTGCTAGCTGGGGGCGTGGCCACACTGTCTGCCGAAGGACAAACACTGTCCATAATTAAATTCATCGACGGGATCTAAGCGTCTCCGTGTCGCAGCCTAGTGAAGATGTTAACATCAGGGATACTGCTCTTGGCTCCAGTCATGGTCAGGACCTCTGGACAGACATTTGGAGAAATTCATTGACCAGCTTGCGTTGCCTCGCCAGAGCTGAGCGTGTATGATTGTGCTGGTGCTCAAACCATATTGACTTTGGTTTCAACTAGAGGCCAAGTAAGATAATGCTGCTTTTGCACAGTGGCCTGTATAGACCTCATAGCCTAGATTCGACTGTAACTTACCAGGTTAGGGATGTACAGCTCTGGAGAAAATGAAGAGACTACAGCAAAATTTTTAGTTTCGCTCATTTCTCAATTTATGGGTGTGCGTCTGGAAATATATATATATTTTGCAAACTGCAGCCTGGTTCTTCTCTGCTTCTCATTAATGAAAGCCTTCTTCAGTCCTGCTTCTAGGAGCCTGATACTAACTGTCCTAGCTGTGCACTTCACACCACTTAATGTTTCCTGTTCCTTTTGAAGGTCGCGTAATGTCGTCCTTGCATGTCATACCTTGCGTTTACTTTTTGGCAAGATCCATTAATCAAGGGGAGGATTATTTTTACACCAGGACTATATAAGTGGATTACTGTGGGAAAATAAGTTGCTAAGTGAAGGAACGGGATACACAGAACAGAGTGTATTTAGATGCTTCAGGGTTCATCTCCAGCGGAACATGGATACAGAATCATAAGTGTAATGCAGGGCAGTGCCACTGGCCCTAACAGCAGCGCAACACGAATACAGAATCATAAGTGTAATGCAGCAAGTTACTGCTCCCGGGGCGCTGGATTAGCTGCCCACTGCTCTGTCATACATGGGTTAGATGCAGATGATACTGTACATTTCGTTGTTGTGCAGTGGCGCATCAACAGTGACACTTTCACTGGATTTTTATTAATCTTCGTTCCCCTTAAATGAATCATTGAGGGAGGTCAAATCTACTTGGCAATTTATTAACTTGACAGTTTTTTTTTAATCATCTGACTCCAAGTATTAACTGCGGCCACAGTGTCGTTATATGAACACTGAAGCAGTATCCATCCATCTAGCCATCCATTTTCTGACCAATAACCAGGTCAGGGTCATGTGGTGCCCTGCAGCCAATCACATGCGGCCAGACTGGGTACAACCTAGACAGGACGCCAGTTCCTCTAGAGTTAGTGTTTCTCCTGTTGATATTCCCCTAAAATATTTAGCTTACTCATTATGGTTTATTCACCAAAGGTCTACGACTACATTTGTCACATAGATACATAATTTAGAATATAGATGAATGGATAGATTGGCTTGTCACTTCATCTATTGTGTAAAAATAAACCAGTACAGTGTTTAATAATCTTAATGTAACCCTTGGGCCATAACAAGCTACAGAATTTCCAATCTGCCCGTTCTTTGTCATATTTCTATATGGCCAGGAGGGTTCTTAGAAGTCATGCCATCACCTTTCAAGGAATAGAGAAAAGTAGCAACTGATTCAAACAAACACACACACAACACAATACAAACTCCACATTCATCAGCAAGCCTGGCTCAAACTGACCAGGAAGACCTGAATGGACAGTAATAAATCATAGATACATTGTGTTTTTTTACTCATGGAAATTATATTGATATTGTGGAGAGTGACGTTACCCCGGGCTATAAATAGCTGAAGTTACAGTCGCTTTTGAAAGCCGCAGAGGCAGACGTTGCACGTCCCCACAGACGATTAGTCTGCTTTCAGACGAACAGGTTTTTAGTCGCCATGAATTACAAAGTGATTAGCACATTTCTAATGGTCCACGTTTCGCGTTACAGTGTGAGCATGCAGACGGGCCATTCTGACTTACAAATGTAGATATGTATCGATAGCAACGCATAGGGAGAAACTGGTGATACTAATTACCAAGGAACTTGGTATGATAGCCATTTGGCAAAAATTTTTCATTTCCTTAATCAGGGGTATTGATGAAGGTTATGTTAATGACAATAAAAATGGGCCCCAGTTCTGCACGTCCTTCACAAACGTTATTGGCAAAGATCTAAAACATTTAAAAGTGATTTAGGATTGTCCTGTCTTTCTGGAGTAGATCACCTACTGGGAGGTGTATGATGGGTCTGCCATCCGGGAGCTGGAGGGGTCCCTCTCCGGCTCCCTAAACGGCATGCATATCTCACCCGAGGGGAAGCACTTCGTCACAGGTAGGCTTGCAGCTTTGCTGTGTGCACAGCCAGATCATGCTTGTAACATTCATTTCACATTACCGTGAACATGGATCCATACCCCCCAGTTAGCGCTGATACATTTATTAACTTGAAGATTCAGCAGCACAGCTCTGATTTTTAAGCAATGAGAAAAATGGATAAGGTCTTTTACCTATTGTCTTTAAAAGCATTAAATAAATCATTTTTTCAGATGGAAGCATAATTTAAAATGTATCATCATGTATCATTATTCTAAGTTTTCTGAAAGTAAACACAGTTTATCCCATCAAAACTTATTTAGATTCAAAGTCATTATAATGGCTAAATAAAATGAGCAAACAAGCAGAAAGTGACCTTGTTACTGGCACGATGTGTGTGTGTGTGTGTGTGTGTGGGGGGGGGGGGTGTCTTCGCAGGGGGTGATGAGAAGCTGGTTAAAGTGTGGGGGTACACTGAGGGAGAAGTGACACACGTCGGCATCGGGCACAGCGGCAGTATCACCAGCGTTAGCATCTGCCCCAACAGCAAGTACATCATCAGCACCAGCGCAGATGGAGCCGTGCTCAGGTGGAAGTACCCCCACGCTTCCTGAATGCCCCCCCACCGGTGTCCCAGCATCCTCTCCGGCGGGGATGTTACACTAACTCCCCGCTGCTTTCCCATATTGTTGCAGATATATACATTCGAATGTCTGTAGTATCTTCCTCATGCCCCAGAATAAAGGTGGTCTTCACCGAGAAGAAGGAAACAAACTTAATGAAGCTTATGGTTTATCGTTTTTGTACTGGTACATTCTGCTAATTGTCTCAGTATTAAATGTTGTCATATTCAGTTGCCCATTGAACATACTGGACTGGGACAAGTACAGAGAATACCACAGCAGTATGGATCACTCTTTGCTTTTATGAAGTTTAAAAACTTGTTTTTTGGTGACTGAATTCTATTATTAGCCTAATTACCCAGCAGGACATTTGGACGCTTTTTTCAAAATCTCTGTGTTTTACGCAACGTGACATTGCAAAAAAAATAAAATAAAAAATACTGAAATACATTGCACAGCAGTATAACGGGATACAGTGTTGACATTTAGGAGAAAAAATACTGTTCAAAATGCACTTTTGTCCACCATCCTAAATAAGTGAAAATCGGTTTAACTCTATATAAAAGGTATTCAAATATACTCTATTCCCTATGAAGAACTACATATTTATTTATAAACTCTTATATTAATAATGTAAACAAAACCATGCCCATGGGGCCCTTATGGTCCTATTGCATGTCAAAATTCATAAGACCTTAAATCATATACTTCATTTTTAAATTGTAGCACAAGTGTTCTTCCTTATGGCACTGAAATTGTATATACAAATATTCAGGAATGTAACATTTAAAAGCAATTATAACCAAGAAAAAAAGGGAAACACCCCTTTAACAATGTGTAATGGCATCTGTTCATAACCGTCAAGTCGGCTCAATACCAGGCCTGCAGAACAGGGCGCCCGATCAGGCCCGATTAGGACTGCGTCGAACTTTTAGGTAGGCTGCGTGAAGCCTCCGGTTTTCTGGAGTTAGGCTGTTTATGAATTATTTAATGCTCCTCTTGAGAATTGCAGTGCACTCTCCCTTATTCCTGCTGGGATACTCCAACTGGAGTACTCTATCTGCTGGAAGGCTCCAATTAAATGCCACATTGTTATCGCAACTTTAAATTATATTTTATCTTGTCTCCTTAGTATTAATCTAAAACCTCCCTCCGAATCTAACAGTTACAGAGATGAGTTAATTGGCTGGCAGGGAGATGTCACGGGAGTCTAATTTGTAGTACTGGTGAACTGTGAAATTGAAATGAAACGGAAACTGTGCATCTCCGTCGGCGTGGTCATTCAGGAGACCTGCCGTCCTTTCACACTCTGCATGAATCTTCTCCTCCAAATATTATTCGAAATCGCATTTTCTTCTTGTATGGATTTTGTAATCTGCCTTTTTTTGTGTCAGGCTATTTAAAATTAATGTTATTAGCTATTCGCACAAGGCGAAACGATTTAGTCACCTTTAAGTCGAAATATATTTTTTTCCAGACTTGAAACAGCAGGGGGCTCCCAAATTCTTCAGTGGTGCAAGTCTCCGACGTGAAGCCAGTTCACTGCTGTAGAATGGGATATTCTTTAGGACTGCTTGTAGTCACTGTGGTGTTATTTTCAGTACACTGATGAGGTTAAATAATTTATATTATAATTCGCCGCGTTCAGTGGTTAGTAATGATCATCAACAGGGCCTAACCAAGCAGGGCTATGCACTCCGTAGGAAATACGGAGGACAGGCGTGTAATCGGCTTACATTTTAATGATCCGTGCTCAGATATCCGCACTTGCGCCGAAATATCAGGGCTGCAGAAAGATGCGCGCAGCCGGCCGTCCGCCCGCAAACGCGGCCAGCGCGACCCCCCACGGCGGGCGGTCCTAGAGTTTCCCCCTCGGAACAACGGCACCTAGTCAAACTAAACCAGGCTAATAAGATTCAGAGTGGGAGGGAACAGGAGCGCAGATCGGCCATACAGGAGCAGGCACCGGAGCGCCGAAGGAGCCCGGGGACGGGCGCGGATCGCCGCGGACGCCGACGGACCAGGGAGTGCGAGCCGGAAAGACGAGGAAGTGCGCGGGGCATGGAGTTGCCGTGAACTCGCCGTTCCGGTTATGACAGGTGTCCGCCGACGGGAAGGACGAGGGCGCACGCAAGCGGAGAGGAATCATCGGAATGTCGGGGGGACATTAGTCATGTGCCTTGGCACCGCGGCGGTGCCCCTTCGGTGCGCTACGCTGTCGCGCTTTAGTCCCCAAGGAGCAACTTAGAGGCGCACAGGTAGGAGCGCTTGTCCGCCCCCCCGCAGCCGATACGCCGCGCTCGCTATTGCCCCCCATCCGGTGACAGATAACCATGGATAATCACAGGCAGGATAAAGTGAAGAAAGCGATGAAAACCAAAACGACGAGCCGCAAGGAAAAGAACCAGAAATCCGGCAAGGTGTTCCGGAGGAAATCTCTGAAGTCGGTGGGGAATTTCATGAACAGGATCTTAAAAACTTTGGGCACTCTGGCGCACTTGGGGGACGCGGGTCCGGCGGAGGCGGAGGATGACGACGGCGGCTTTCGGAGGAGCGCACCTTGCGCCCTAAGCGCCAGCTCAGGGAACCATCGGGATGAGATGCAGGGCGGAGGGGAGACGGCGCTCAAGAAGAGCGCCACGCTGTCCTCCCATGGATCTGTGAAAGAGAGACTGTCTTGGTGCTACGGGGATAAAACCCCGGGAGTTCTGGGCTTGAAAAATCACGGCAACACCTGTTTCATGAACGCCGTGGTCCAGTGCCTGAGCAATACCGACCTGCTTGCCGAGTACCTCGGGCTCGAACAGTATAAATCCGACTTCAACCCGATGGGATTTAATGGGATTGTAAAAAGCGAGGACTCGCCGCAGCTTCGGGGCGAGGTGACTGAGCAGTTGGCATCTCTGATAAGGGCGCTTTGGACTCTCGAATATACTCCGCAACTGTCGGTCGAATTCAAGGTATTTAATATTTATTATTATTATTATTATTATTATTGCTATTCTTTAACATGACCTCCCATTAGGCTCCTTTGCCTTGCATAGATGTGCCACATCCTTTGATTATGCCATCACAAAAGTGCCATTGTAACCTTTGCACACAGGGCTGTGTGCGAGGCGTGCGAAACGGGAAACTCCGCGTTCGGGTCTGCCTGCCATAATTCGAACTGCCTTACAGTTCCAGCAGTGTTTTCATCCACATATCAGACATATACCTTCTTTCTTTTTCTCACCCAAGGCTTATCGGGAAGTTTCGGGGTTAAAGTGTACAGCGGAGAGAGATATTACGCGGCCGGCCCGAGGCTATGTTGCAGCACGTGTGTTCCACTGAGGATACATTTCTATATATGTATTTTAAAATCTATACATGGTGAGCGGATTCCAGAAAGCAGCGGAAAGCCATTGCTTGCATATGACTTCCGTGACTATAATAATAAGATTCCGGGGGCGGAGCTGCTCCGGATACCCGGGGGGCAGGTGGAGCGCCTCTCCGCCGAGGTCAAACCAGTTCTGCATGGGAGGTGTTTTCGCCGTTCGACCAGGAAATGAGCTCCCCAAAGCCTGCAATGCCGGGCTGTTCCGCGGGTCCTGGTCGCAGTTGCAAAAGACCGCGGCGAAGTGCGTCGGAGTCTCCGATAATCACTCCAGCTCTGCCTGGGACGTTTCCGCAGAGTTTTTATTTAGTGTTTTTCCTACTATTGTAGGATCATCGACAATAACTGGGCAGTTTATATTATACGCCGCTCTAATACACTGCTGTTGAAATGAGTGTCATAATTAATATATCAAATGACAGCGATTGCGTTATAGAGGGTGTCACCCGCCCTGCGACGTCCAAACGGCTGCTGGTCACGGTGCCAGGACGCCTGCATGGAGCAGCAGGTGGAAACAAATCGTTATCTCACCCGCTGGGTGACAATGGCCAAGTGACGTGGTGGCCATGGTGTGCGGGTAATTAGCAAAGCCGACTGGCAAATCATAATGTACAATGTCAATAAAAAAAATATCATACAGTATTACAAATGAGAAGGTGAGTTGTAGTTTCATTTTCTAGCTGGTAGATCAGGGCTCTTCCAGTCTGGGCCTCCATTCCGAATCCAGGCCTTGTTTTCAGTTCATCCAGGTATTTACTTTAATAATAGCTGATCCTGATTGGCTGGGGGCTTCACACCTGGCTGGCAGGTAAAGGAAGGCTGGCAAAGCAGCAGGAGTCGGCCCCAAGGACCGCGATTTGAAAGGGCAGATGGTTGGTATGACCAGTACACGCTAGGCCTATCTAGATAAGGACGGGTGTAACTCTTGGCGGTTGTGTAGTAATTGTTGACAGCCTTAATTCATTCTTAGTTATTAGAGGGCATTCCCAGATAACTAAATTGGTGATTGTTTCTGTCAACGTGCAGCTACAATAATAATGTTTGCTATTTGTATGCCACAGCATGCAAGACTGTATTTCTTAATAATAAAAACATAATGTCCTTTAAATAATTTGTTTTATTATGCACCATCACAGATTTGAAACACTAGCTTTTAAAATCAGGGTAGCATGTTTGAAAACCTTTATTGCTAGTTAATTGCCAAAAAGGTGATAATTTGTGAGAACAATAAAAAAATAAAATAAAATATATATATATATATATATATATATATATTATGTGTGTGTGTGTGTGTATCTGATAGTCCTTTGCATCCAGTGTTTTGCACGTCCTTTTAAGCAATTACCCCACTAAAATGTTCCACGTTGTAAACGCCCCTCAGAAGTGTATTTCTGGATGAACGTTTGTTCTTATTTCCGTGGGCAAACCAGTTTTTGCGGCAGGCAGAAACATACCTGAAATACTTACAATGGAATCGAAAGAATGATTATTGCTTATGAAATATGACGACACTGAGACACAGCGCCTCTGCTGTTTTTGTTTTTCTGCCCTGCCTGCCTGGGTGTGTGTGTGTGTGTGTGTGTGTGTGTGTGTGAGACGCCTGTGGGTGCTCTGCCCCCCACCCACACCAGTGAGGCCAGTGTAGCCCACCTGCCACACACTGGGCACTGTGCGAAGGCTTGTCTGCATTCCTGGGATGTCACTGCGGGGCCCTGCTTGGTATTCACGGTCTCTGCAGAACGCTGATTGGTGCCAGAACAATGTTCTCCTGGTGTCCCCGAGTGCGCCGAGGTCACCAGGTGTCTGGCTGAAGCGGCTAGTCGGCACCAACAACCCCCCCCCCCACCCAAACAATCATGAGGGCTGAGCAACATGACAGAGAGGGGCCGTGTGGTTCAGCACTGCACGCACTGACGGGTACGGAGACGATGATCGTTGGGACACACAGACGGCTCTGCTTTCCAACTCCTTCTGATCAGAGTGCGGTGTCCAAGTGTCAGAGGTAGAAAGTTCGAGTCCAGAAAATACAAATCCAGATCATGGTTTTGTTTCAACCGTCCACTTGATTTACTGTGACTGTTTATACTCAACTGGTTTGTTTAAACAAAACCTGGGTCTGGATTTGTGCTTTCTGGGCATGTATTTTCCACCTCTGCTAATTCTGAGCACATTCCTGATGTCTGCAGTGGAATGGGTGCCCTCTTATGATTTGGGGAGGGGAGGGGGGGGTGTTTAGGAGAGACACGAGGGAGATGGCTTCTAGATGGCTTGAAATCTGCTTTTATAGTGAATGTAACTTCTTAACGTCTGTTGGTTCTGGTATGAATTTACATCCCTACCCCGAGCACCAGAATGAATCAGCTGGGATTCACACAAGTTTAAAAGGGATGGTTTTTAGCATTTTGCTAAACTCTGTTTTTTTTCTGTATATTTCCCTAGTGGCGTTGTTAATGGCGTTTTAAGCTCCATCACTGTGTCTAAACGCCCATCTCTGTTCAAGCCACTAATCCAGCAGAGAGCCAGGGTGAGCCAGGTGCCCGTCTTAGGAGGCACAGGGCACCAGGCAGGGGACACTGCCTTGAAATAATTTGATTGTGAAGCTGACAGTTTTGTGAACCAGTCGAGCAGAATTCCAGCTGTGTGTGTTGAAGATCTACTGCAATTTTCTAGTTACCCAGTTGCGATTGGATGGTTTCTTCCTGGGGCCGTGCTGGGGCCGCCCCCACTTTGAGGGGAAGTGCAGAGCGAGGCCCCCCAACGCGTTGGCTCGCGAAGGGCTGGCGAGCTCCAGAGGCATGCTAGCGGGCAGCCCCCGGTTTTCCCTGGGGCGGGGGGGAGAGGAAAGCGAGGTTCACTTGCTTCCATGACGGGAAGGTTGGGAGGTGCCTAGCAGAGGCATCAGGGTGTGCTGAGCATCTCTGTCTTGCTCGCTCAGGGAACATCTTG
The DNA here is from genome assembly GCA_026774425.1 of Petrocephalus zakoni. Taxonomy (NCBI): domain Eukaryota; kingdom Metazoa; phylum Chordata; class Actinopteri; order Osteoglossiformes; family Mormyridae; genus Petrocephalus; species Petrocephalus zakoni. The sequence continues at coordinate 7,901,287 of JAODKN010000093.1, forward strand.
GTCTTACCGTATACCTAGTTGCTGAACCTGAACTGTAAATTTCGGCTTTGTTCCTTGTGTAGTTTTATACTTGCGGACGCGTATCGATGGAGTAACTGGAGACGAACTGGCTGCATTTGGGCCTCGGCCCTCCCCGCAGTTTCATTTTTAAGTCTGAAAAACGAGTATGCTGGTGCGGCTCAGGTGACCAGTTATTTGAGAGTGGCCTTTTTGTGGGTTTCAAGGAATCATAGGTTAAATATAAACCATAGTAGGAAAGGCATCCCCCCCACACACACACACTTGCATGGGTCTTACAGGCAGCGAGCCTGAATTGTGCGGTTTCTGTGTGTGGGGGGGGGGGGGGGGGGGGGGGGGGGGGGGGGGGGGGGGGGGGGGGGGGGGGGGGGGGGGGGGGGGG
>JAODKN010000093.1:7910392-7939810 GCA_026774425.1 Petrocephalus zakoni
CCCCCCCCCCCCCCCCCCCCCCCCCCCCCCCCCCCCCCCCCCCCCCCCCCCCCCCCCCCCCCCCCCCCCCAGCTCCTTTCTTGAGAGAGTATTATTTTGGCCTGTTTTTTTCCTTTTCTCCAGATGTTTATTTGTATACATTGACGCATCCATTCCTCAGCTGTATCAATGGCAGCTGTTTGATTAATTACCATGTATCTCTTGGCACATCCCAAAATGTATTGCCTGTCAGCTCATAACAACTTAATCCCTGAATTCATATGGCAGCTCATCGATTGTTGCCATTTTCAGATTTTCTCTGATCTCTGATGGATTCCGGAGGCTGTTCGGTTCAGACTTGGTCTTAAATGCGCAACCAGTTAGTAGGAGGAGATCAGCTACTCTCTATGGACCCTCCCTCCCTGGTACGCCCCCCAGGACCGAAACCAGTAAACAGGTCGTGAGGTTATGTCCTTGAGCGTATGAGTGCCTGCTGCTGGTCTGGGGGCCTGGCTGTAGATTTATGGCTTGTGGGCGGTAGTGGAGTTGCAAAGGATTTTTGGTTTGCTGGAGGTTGTGGCAAACTCGACGGCATGACAGTGGAGAGTGGTGAGGTCAGTACCCCTGTTAGTGCTTTTCTGCTTGGGAAACCCCTTTTCATTAAACTCCCTGCATCCATAACGGCTTATCTGGAGCCAGTAAGGTGGAGATGGTGGAGATGGGATCTGAAGGCCGCCCCTTGAGGTGTGAAGCTGCAGTGCCGCTCACTGCAGTGCCTGCCAGTGCTGACCAACACACACAGTGCACACAGCTTGGTTATCTCCCAGTGCCGCTCACTGCAGTGCCTGCCAGTGCTGACCAACACACACAGTGCACACAGCTTGGTTATCTCCCAGTGCCGCTCACTGGCTTAAAAAACTGCCCTTTTTGCCACTGTACACCCCCGCTTTTTCTGTTCCTCTGTAATTCCTCTGAAACCAGCATGACCATTCGGGGGGGTGGGGGATTGGGCCCATTTGGAGTGCTGAGCGCTGGGGCTGAGATGGGGGGGCGTGCCCTTGACCTCCGTGGGGATAGTTAGCAGCATGGGACGCAGACATCGATCCCCTGAGAGGGCGGGAAGGCACGTCCCATGGGGGCGAGGCGTCCTCGTTCCTGGCGACCCGGTGCATGAATATTTTAGGCCACGAGTCGCGTCGTGCCGTTAGACTGCGTGAGCGATCCTGGCGCGGCCGTCTGAACCCCCCCCGCCCGATCTGTGAGGTCACCTCGTCGGCGTGGTCCCCAGACGCCCCTGCCTCTGTGAGGTCACCTCGGCGGCGTGGTCCCCAGACGCCCCTGCCTCTGTGAGGTCACCTCGTCGGCGTGGTCCCCAGACGCCCCTGCCTCTGTGAGGTCACCTCGGCGGCGTGGTCCCCAGACGCCCCTGCCTCTGTGAGGTCACCTCGGCGGCGTGGTCCCCAGACGCCGCTTAAAGGCTTCTAATGCATTTCATTCATCCCTTAAATATTTAACACTTTTCTTAGGAAACATTTGATTAAGTTCGTAAATATTTCAAAGTGCCTTTAAATAGTTCAGGAACGACTTTAATCATTCAGAAGCGTCGAGCTTTCATTATTTTTAAAAGGTTTATTAGTTTTGCTTTTTTGTCTCCTTAGTAGATGGAGCTTTTGGACCTTATGATGAGAGCAGATTTAAAATCTGTACAGTATTAATTGACGCATGATGCATGTGTCCGTTTTCTGTCCCCGTCTAGTGATGGTCATATAGGCACGCCTCTTTATTAGTGTGCACCTTCTCGTTAATGCAGATGGCCCACTTCTCACGTTAGCCAATCGCGTGCCTGCATTTGAGTGCTGGTTCAACGAGCGGTCCCTTTACTGTTCGGTTAAGCATTCCAATGGCTGACATGCGTCATCCGAGCAATTTTGAATGTGATGTGATTGCTGGTGCCAGACATGGTGGTTCCAGTATCTCAGGACCTGCCACCTTCCTGGTATCACAACACAGTGTCTAAAGTTTACAGAGAGTGGTGTGGGGGGGAGGGGGGGAAATCGTCCAGTTCGGCAGCTGTTCTGTCAGCAAAACACCTCGTTAATGGAGACAAGACAGAGGAGAATGGGCAGTGTTGTTAAAGCTAAGGGTGAGGCCACAAGTGCACGAGTAACAGCTCACTGGTGCACAGACTGGCAGCTCTGGGCCCAGAAGCAGGTCCCCCTGAAGCAGATCTGTAGGAAAAAGCAGATCCTACCCAGTACCAGCTAGGTATAGTGGCAGGTGAGTGTATATTTAGTGTAGAGTCCATCCGTTGCTGTTTGTGTAGGCGTGGAACACCTAGTGATGGTTATTATATATTCCAGATTCTTCTGTCTCCACTCATGTTTGGAATTCGGTTTCCTCTGTGACTGCAGTGTTTTTCTGAGAATCGCGCCCCGGTGGGGGGCATGCGGATTTGCTGTGCGGGCGTCTTTTGATAGGAAAACTGGTTTTTCTGTCTGTCGTCTTTGATGGCAGTATGTAACGGTCATTCCTTTGTGAACTGGAAAAGAAACACCTTCAAAGAATCCCCCCCCCTTGCCTCTTATCCAACATCAGCTTTAATCCCTGGTGGCCTTGCCTGGTCGCCTATTTCCTGCTGGGAGGTCCAGTTTCTGCCCGGCGGCAGAGTGGAGGGCCTCCCTGGTCCAGCTAGTCGGGCCCGCTGTGGAAAAGCCCACCACCCGCGGCCAATGTGCTGGGCCGGGGTGGGGCTTCCTTCCTTTGTGAAATATTGAATGATGGGTAATTACCCCATCCCCCGACCCCCCCGCGCACACACACACACACGTTACCTTTTACAAGCTGAAGTGCAGATTGGAGCAGCTGCTGCTTCTTGTACTTAAACCACTGAACAGGAGAACTGGAAGGTTATAGGTTCTGTACCCAACTGACGGGCACAGAATTCTGAACAGTATGTCATTGATCTGGGTAAAAGGTTGCATTTGTGAAGTGTTGAGCTGGTTTAATGAGTAAAGCTGCAGATGATAAACTGAATAACTAGCTAAGCAAGCCAGTCAGTAGTAGTAGTAGAGAATTAATATTGAGGAAAGAAGCCTTATCAGATTTAAATCTCATGCAGGAGGTGCATGGGGAGTGAGATTTTGAGCGTTAAGTTGGTTTCCATCGCCCCTCCTCACCGAAACTGTCGCCATTGTCTCTCGGTCCCTATTGAGCGGGCCGAGAAGGTGATTGGCCCGATTCTCTGGCCAGTCGCCAGCCTCCAGGGGAAGACAAACCACAGAAACAAGATCCCTTTTGTTGGTTAGTTACAGGCCACTGGCACCGTGAGCCGCGGGAGCCGGACTGTGGCTCTGGCTCCTACCCGCTGCTCCGTGCCGTCAGCACCATGGGACCTCGCGACGTGGCGCGGACAAGCCCCGCGATCCGCTAATGAGCTTCAGCTAGCGGCTAAGCGCTAACTGTATGCTCCAGACTCGGCAGCTCGATAGTGTCCTCACCACGTCTTGTCTTAAAGCTGTGGCACCACTAAGGTTAAGTGTGTATCTCCCCTGCATTATATCTAAGGCGCGGTCCGTTTGGTCATGCGTCTGAGACGTTTGTGGTTTTTCCCGTCTGGAGCCCTCGCCCGTCTCTCTTCCGGGACGGGCTTCCCAGCTTCTCGGCTCGCTCCTCTCGGCCCCTTGGCCACTTTCACCCACCTCGGGAAGTTGAAGAGCTCAAAGAGAATCGGGCCAGGCAGGATTCATGCAGCCCTGGCGCTGGGCCGGCTGCACGGGGTGGCATTATTTCTGTTTGTGTCGGTGTGTTTTTATTTTCTACATATCTTTAAGGACCTGCTGCCGTCAGTGCTGGCTCATCCTAAAAGCGCGTTTTTCCCGGTTGGTTCTCAACCCCCACGGCCGGTGGCAGACTGAAGACGCGGTGCAGCTTTTCCGGTCTCCCTGGAGGCGGGACAGGATCACTCTACTGCTTATGCCGCGCTCTTCCTGGCATGCTGTGATCTCGCTGAAAGCTGCGTCTTGCAGTACAGGAATAAGGCCTGTCGGGCCGCGTTGGATGCCGGTGGCTTCTTTTACTGGCTGGTGTTGTTTTCCGGGTCTTTGGGGTCGTTTCGCACAGCCCTACCCTGACCTGCTGGTCACCCGCGTTCTCCAAAATAAGCAATATTATCTCCTCAGTTCTCCCTTCAAACGTTTGTCTTATTGCCCATATCATCACTGCTCGTTTGATGTCCTTGTCTGTTATTCATGGCCGATGAATGGCACCCGTTTACAAATGAAAGGTGCCTCTCATCTCCCCGGCTGTGCCAAGTCGTCTCTGTGACTGCCAAGAACCCATTTGGGGGGGGGGTATTTTTTTCTCCTCCGCATACTTCGGCCCCACCGGCATCTCCATAGAAACGAGCCAAGGATAGCCGGTCCGGATCCAGGCTCCTCTGCGGAGGAGTACTCCTGGCTGGAGCTTGTGCCGCTAAAGGTGACATGAGGGGTGGGATGTGTCCTGTTTTGGGAATGTGGTGGGGGGGGGATGCCTGTGGCTTCTACAGGCGCCCTGGCTGATGTGATCCCCTGAGCTTTTGCTGAATAGCCCAAATTTGTCGGCAGGGGTCCGTGGTTGAGATGGGGCGGGTGAGTCAGCTACTTTGCCGCCTGGGTAACGTTTTGATGCCTCCCCCCCGCGCTGGTTTATGCTGACCTCTCTCCATTTAGCCTTGCCCTGCCAGCCACATGCACCACTCTTGTTTTTTCAGTGCAGCCCTCAAAAAAATGATACAGCAAATAATATCGTGGCTTGTTTTGTTCTTTTTGCGGGACCCGTGTGCTTTTTGCGGGACCCGTGTTCTTTGGAGCACGACTGCCTGATTCCCACTACCTCCGTTACCCAGCCGGGGGGTGTTCTCGGGGAGCCCTGCTTTCAGCTGCCTTCCCATGGCCCTGCCACAGAGCTCAGGGCCAATTTCTCTATGAACCTCTCAGCCTTCTCTGGAAGGGGGGGGGCACCGCCAGGTTACGGATTCGCTATATTCTAGCTTCTCACCCCGGCTGCCTTTTTTTTTTTTTATTTTCCCTTTTATTTTAAAGCTAACAACCTACCGATAAGAGGCACAGCGGTTCAGCATAAACCCCCCGGCGTGGCGTTTCTGCACATCCTGTTCCAGCCGCAATATCGCCATGAATAGCAGTGCACCGGCATCCTGATCACCGGACACAGGAATTTAATTAGTTTTTTTTTTCCCCTCTCCAAAAGAGTCCGGCTCAGATAAACAGCTGACTTAGGCAATCTGCTGGGTAGCCGGGGGGGGGGGGTGGTTTGCTCCGGGGTGACGAATTTGAAGCCCAGTTTTTAATTATCTGCTTGTTATGCAATCCAGCGAGGGAAGCCCTGACGGGATCATGCATTGGCCACCGGTGGGTGTGTGTGTGCCCAGTGCCCAGTGCGGTGCCGGTGGGCTGGAGCTGCCCTCAGAGTGTGGCATGTCAGGTCTGCTCCGGGCAAGAGACAAAGAGCCAGAGCCGTCCGGATGGTGGTATGCGGAGCAGCTGCTTAGGGGGAGTCCAGACTATGACCGGAAGGTCGTGGGTTCAAATCCCCGGGTTTCCCCACTGGGCCCTTGAGCGAGGCTCCTGGGGCTCTAGGGCCTGGCTGACCTGCTTTCTCACTTCTACGTCACTAAATAAACAAACAGTAGATCAGGAGGTGAAGTACCTGTCGACCAAAAGTGACTCGCTGCCAGATATTCTTAATTCCCAGTTTCTAATCCAGAAATCAGGCACAGAATCCAAATAATCCTCTGCCATGATTGCACTGTTAATTTGCAGTGTAATAGCAGCGTAGGGAGGATTTATTATATGGAGCTGGGAACTGGCCAAAGGGAAAGGTGCACGTGGAGAGGGCGACTGGCAGATTTGGAAGAACTGCAGACCGCCCTCACGCGTCTCCTGTGGCTGGTAGGCCGCACGACCAGCTTACTTCAGGCGCCACAGTCGGGGGTCTTTACTTGAGTGGTGGGTGTACAGTCTGTGATGAGGAACCCCTGTCCTTCCATCAGCCTGTCGGACGGGGCCCCATCCCAGGGCCCCATCCCAGGGCCGCCGTCCCGGCTGGCCCTTTCCTCCGTTTCACCATCCAGGTTGGCCCAGGGCTGGTTTCCTGTTTGCGTCAGAGCAGGACAGCAGTGACACTCTGGGGGGTTGGTGCACGACCTCGGTGACCTCTCCCCATGTCAGCCGCACGATGCACGCACCGTCCCTTTAAGATCCAGCCCCCTCACAGTGTAGCATCTTCACCAGGGTGGAGTCCTAACAATCTGCAGTTACTCAGCACCATGCTTTGGCCTACAGCCCTGATATTATATTACACCATTAACCTGCAAGGCATAAACTTGGAGAAGGGGAAGAAAATTGGCCGTTTGGACAGCTGAACGCAAACTGCTTAAATATTAAGTTCCCCTCATGATCTGCGAACCACAGTCCCTCCTTCCACCCTTTATGTATTTAATTTCATGTTATTAAAAATAAATTTGCTCTGCTCTTTGACAGATGCGATGTGCACCTGTACGATCTCTCAGTCACGGTAAGAGCTGTTCATTCGTAGCTCTGTTCCCAGAGCAGGGGCTGTGAAAGTGAGTTATAACTATGACCGCTTTTTCATTTATTCTGAAGTGTGTGGCGTTTGTCACGTTGTTTCGTTTCGGGGCTGAGAGCTTTAAATTATATCCTGCCCCATGTAGCTCATCCTTTTAATAACGCCCTTAAAAGTCTGGCATTCCTCCAAACCATCGCCGCTCCTGTTTACCACTGTAACTTTCCTCAGCCTAACCGGGCAGGCTGCACCTTCTGGGTCTCGGGTGTCAAGGCATGTGCCATCCTGTGTCGCCCGGGTTATCAGGCAGGAATCCACTGCACCATCCCCCATCCCTCACCCCCAGTAAGTCATTGTCAGTCATTGGGTCACACAGCGCAGAAACCCAGACCGACAGTAGAGATATTATAGAAAAACATAAATAAATTAGTAAATAAAAATAAAAAGACTAAAAAAAGACTAAAATGGCCATGGGCAAAACACAGTAAGCTAGGAGATAGGAAAAGATAGGAATATAGCAGACAAAGGGAAAAAAGTAAATAAATACATAAATATAATAATAATAATAATAATAATAATAATTAATAAAATATGTGGTTCTTCCATTTCGATGGATAGTGATTTTGGCCGGCCTCCTATTTCGATCGATCCTGTCAGGTAGCAGCCTAACCCTAATTGTACCTCGGAGACAAAAAACAGCACTTCAGATCTGGAGGAAAATGGTGGTATAGATGCAGGCATTCCTCCACCAGCCCATAGTTCACAGAACTTCGCCACACAGTTTTTCCACCATGGACCATTTATCTAAATCCCTGAAATCAATTACGCCGGGCAGCCGAAGTCGGCCGTGAATCTGTGGAAATTGAACAGCTTACTGTTACTAGTGTATTATTGCATCCAGCTGGTTTTCTATTTTGGGCCGGCTGAGCTGACAATGGGTTGGGGGGGGGGATAATACAGTGGTCGTCCTTTTCCCTCTGGTTTTCTGAAAGCCTGTGTATGATCTGGACTCGCTGCTTTCGCGTTTGGGGTGTAGCTTGAGTGCCTTTTGACCTATTTAGATGTGCGATTGTTTCACAGAAGCAAAAGAGAATTCCTCCCCAAGATGTCGCCTTTGTAAAAGGGGCCGGGCCGGAACACATCGGGAGTGATTGAAACCGTTGTGCCAGTCGCTGTAATTTCAGCCTCCGTTTGCTGGTTTAGACCAGTGTTTCCTGGGTGTTTGGCTGAGAGTTCTTCATTAAGAAGGGCTGCGTGGGGGGAATGGTGCCGTGCATGGTACAGAGCGGGCCTATAGGCCATGGGCCTCACCAGCACTCATGCCGTGAATGGCGCTGGGCACTAATGAGGATGATCTGTGCTTGTTCGAGGGACCCTGTGCCCCCCCCCCCTTCTTGGCATACTCATAAACAATAGGTGGGGGGTGGGTAGAGGGGCTGCCAGCATTCCTGTGCAGTCTGCCCAAGTATCATTACTGCATGGCTGCTGTTGTTGTGAAGACCAGCGCCCCCTGCAGGATGGCCACTGAGGTACATGTGATTGGGAATATACATAACCCTATCCCGGGCACGTCTAACCCTATAGTCAGCCTAGGCCTCATTTGCAGGGAAAGGGGAGCAAATGATGGCTCTTTTAATCCCGAATTTCAAACCCCAGGTGCCCCCCCCAGTCACTTTGCTCACCTGCCAGACGGAATGGAAGATCAGGAAGATGGCCATCAGCACTGATGTGCTGCCACTGCAAGCAAGCCCCAGCTCTGGCTTGCAGAAACACTAAAGATGCATCCTGAGACAAAGCTTTTCAAGGGAAGGTTTTGGTTGGCCCTTGAAGTTGCCCTTTAAAAGCTCTGAAACCGTTAGCATTAGCTTAGCATCATGGGCTCAGTTCATAGTCCTATAGAGTGAGGAACCACCACCTCACATGCACCCATTGTGAGGCAGCCTTCCTTCCCTGCCGGGTAATTGCACCCGCCCCCACACAAGTAGTCCTCGTCTTCTTGATAAGCAGACCAAATTTAATCGCCCGACTGCCGTAGTCCGCTGTCATTCCCTTCGACGACTGCTTGATCTTTAGTCATGTCAGCAGACTTAAATTGCTCCGCGGATTCAAAGGCGGCGAGAAACGTTCAGTGCGTCACGCTCATTATCCACGACAGAATTGCTTTCTCGGTTAAAAAAAAATAAGTAAAAAAAAGGTGGACGGGCAGATAAAGGGGGCAGCCGGTGCATGGACGATACTCCTCTTTCTGTTTGAGGGCTTTTACAAAATCGGCTTCAGGGAATTTTCCAAAAATAAAACGACTGAAGAGGAGGACTGTCGCATTAACATCCCGAAACTTCAAATGCAGAGAACGTGGTCCGTTAATAATGAAGTAAAACGTATTCATGCTTTATTTACTTAGTAAGGGAAGGCAGTAAGGCATAATGAATCAGCCAGTGACCAGGCTCTTCGTGTCTCGAGACTGACGTCCCTCGCCTCATGGACACCGACTCTCCCAGCTGCTCCACGTGCTGATTTTAGGAGATCCTCACCCACTTGTCAGCCTTAAAAGTTCTCCCTCGCTATCTCCACCTTCGTATGGTAAAATGGTCTTATTTTGCCTCAGATGAGGATGGTTTAGTCGTTCCTCCTTGGAATGAGTGAGTGTGAGAATGATACGGAGGAAAAGCAAAAGGTTCCGCACATCAAAATGCACAAACCTCACCTCAACTTTGTGTCGCATTTGTTTCATCTTTTGTTTCTCTTTCTCCCCCAGAAGGTCTGCATCAGAACTTGTGCATCATAGACTTGAAATCTGCCTGACTGGAGTGTTGCTGGTTTGCTCTTGGTCTTTGCCTGCATGTCTTATCAGCGTGCGATGGACGTGTCTGATCTGTGTCAGTGATTTGTGTGCGTTTGCCCGGGGATTTTCCTTGCACGATGTAGGAGTACCGTTAGTTAGAGCAGCGTGATGCGTGTCCAGTGGCCCTTCAGGGACAGCCATGTGGAAACACAACAGCGGTCACCAGCATGCTGACTCCGGGCATCCGGGCCGAAACACTATTGCATCTGGATTGATTGCCCCAAACGTTGTCGTTCTCCCTGCCGGATCCCTTCACCCCCCCCACCCCCACCTCCCCTGACTGGCAATTTTTTTCATCGGGACCGTTCCTAGTTGGCATAAACATTTTTTTTAATGTTTTGCTAATATTCTTGATACAAAATGCGTTGGAAAAATGCTGTTTTATTTCCAACGATTGAGTGAAATTGAATTAATGAGTTAATCTCAGTGAGATCAATGCTTATTGTCTCCCCTGCGGGATTCTGCCTGATATTATTATATTGACAGGTCCTGCACTGACCATCAGACACTGATATCGATGTCGCTGATGTCTGGTTAGGGAGCACCGCTGAATTTCCCGCTGTACGATACCGCCGTCCACTTGCGCGGGTCCGTCCTTTTTCCTCCCTGCTTTGCCTCCTGTTCCCATAGCAGCGTGTTTAACTAACAGAAAAGCTTTTTAAAAAGCTGTTTTTTTAGCACAAGCTTCCAGTCACATTTTATTTATGTCACAAGCGAAGAAATACTGTGGAAATTTTTTCCTGGCAAGGTATGGGAGCTTGGATTTATCTCTCCTGACTTTATAACGTTATTTAAGGTTCGTGAAGTATAAGAACTCGGGAGCGTTTCCACTGGGCGGAGCAGGACATTAATGGCGGATCCTGGAACGGGAGAATGGGAGGGAATCGCTGTGGCGCTGGTTCATACAGAGAATGTTTATTGTCTTTTCAGAGCTGTCCTGTCGGAAAACTCTTGTGGCTCGTGGCCTAAGCAAACGAAATGGGTTTCGAGAACCACGGCCTCTTAGCGTGACCGCCAGTGAGGATGAGCACACTCTGCCGTTGAAGGGCTCTCTGAGGGGCTCGTGAAGCTGCCCTCCGCAGAAATGGGAAGAGGCAGGCCATTCAAAGCTCATAAATTGACCCCCCGTAAATGCTGGACCTTTTTTCCGTATGTGATCAGGACCACTACCCTTGGGTTTAGCAGAACTGCCCGTGAATGCGCCGCCTCACGGTCCGCCAGCGCCTCCTTCTGACTTTTTTTTGTTATTTTTTCCTTGAGTTCTGCTCCCAGTTTCGACCCCTTTACCCACGCCGGAGGCCCTGAGGATGGGCTCTGGGTCGTCAATGGCCCCTTTGATGGTGCCTCGCTGCAGGTTCTCTGTGGCCTCTGAGCACGTTTTCTGTGGCCCCCGCGGTCACTGGGATCAGTGTGTGCACAACAATGGGCCTGTTCTCCCCGGCAGAACGTGTGCTGTGTGCATTTCGCTTTTAATGCCTGGCACAGACAGCGCCCCCGTGCCTCTGGGAGGTCACGTCGCCGCTGTGTCTTTTCTGTGTTTGTTTGTTTTTCGCTGCTAGCTCGGCGCAAACCAGTACACATGCCGCCCTGTTTGCGCACAGCCCCGGCCGCTTCTTACAGCATGGCTGTGATTAGGAGACAGTGCTGCTTGATGCAGGGTGGGCTGTAACGAGCCCTTCAGGACCACCGAGCTGGCCCCCCCCCGCCCCCCAGGTTAGCTCTCTGGCATGCTCGCAGCCTCCAACATGGAGATCCTCGTCCTAGTAGGTTACTTGACAGAGACTCTCTCTGTTACTTCATCTGTGCAGCATATAATTTCATCTTCTCCAGATAAGGGATGTGTAACTTTTTTCTATACTCACATCTGGGTACACCTAAATAACACACTACGCTCCCCTAAATATATAAGATAATGAAAATGGCCACGGGCCACTCCTGTAGTGGATTTTCATTTTTGCCGTGGACTTTATGGAGTAATTTCGGAGTCATGGCCTCTCTTTGCTTGTGACTTCAGTGTCTCTCACGCCCGGGCTCCTTGGTCCAGGTATCCATTATACACACACGCCACAGATGCACGCGCACACACAATCTGCGCCGGGGGCCGCCCTGGGTCTTGTCCGTGCCCGGTATCGCCTGGCTTGGGGTCGTCGAGCCCCGCTGTTGGTGCATCAGTCCGCCTTCTGCTTCTCCACGCCTCCTTTCTCCCTCGTTCTGCTCCCAAGGTCGTTACTGCCACGACTGAGTTATTGGACCAAAATAAATCAAGATAAACGCTCTCCCAGTTTCTAGGTGAGCTCCTTTTTCTATGAAACATTTTTATTGGGCCGCTTCGCTTCTTCAGTTCCCCATTTTTATTTTCGAGCTGTTCTGTGGTGGTTTCGCCTCACTGTGTCAGGGTTTGGGTAATCTGAACATAAATATCTTAATCATATTGCTTTTACTACAAGTCACATCTGCCCCCGGCCTACTCTTCATCTGTCTCATTTCTGATGTTTTTCACCCCCTCAGCATTTTAAAGATTTCTTTTTAAGATCTGAGAAAGCAATTATAATGTTAATTTTAATCTTGAACTTGCCTTCCTTATATTACAAAATTAGCGTGGCATACAGAGAGTGAGATGTGCCGGGGAGCGTGTTGGTGTTCCCGTACTTTTTGTAGGAGTGACAGGGTTCTGCCGTCGGCTGCGGTCTGGGGGCTCTGACAGCTGGGGCAGCACCTTCATGGTTGCGAAGCAGTGCTTGGGGCACCATTTTACAAAAAGGCAAGAAGGCTGCCTGGGGCCCCACTGCCCCCCAATAAAGGCTTTTCAGTTCAGAGTTTTACTCCGGTCCCTAAGTGATGAGGATTGGCCATGACATCACTATACATGTGTGTGTGTGCACGTGAATGAGAGAAGGAGAACATTTTTAATCTACTCATCATTAATCTTGTATTGTGGTTTTCCTGTGAATAATTAATAGGTTTCTAATTATTGTATTTTTTTAAATCTTCTAAATAAAAAAAATAATTGGTTTACCCCTTATTAAGGCTAATGCCCGGTTTGGACTTTTAGTGCTGTTAATTGGAGTGGCTTTGCAGAGCTGTGATTGGCCGCCAGCCCTCCCCCTGTTGGTATTCTGCTCAGGGGGCTCCCATCTACAGCTGTACGCCCCCCCAGCTTCCTTAATGGGCATGACTGGCAGGAAGGAGAGGTGGCGGATGAATGGAAGGAACGGCTCGGAAGCCAAGGGCCGTGTGAGCCAGTGTAGACGGGCTGGGGAGTGAGATCCGCCAAGGGGGGGGCTCAGTTCATGTCGCTGATGGGGCGCCTCTGCCGTTTCAGGATCCGGCGGGAGCGGAAGGACCCCCCGGCGGGGGGCCGGCGGCCACAACGCAGAATGGGGGCCACCACAGCTTCGTCCAGGAGCACTTCCAGGCGCAATACAGGTGAGGTTTGAGTCCCCCTCCAAACACATGGCACGGATCCCCGGGCTGCAGATCACGCACAGTGGTGCGACGGTCCAATCAGATAACAGCCCCTGCTGGCATTTTAACCAGCCTAGTATTTACTGCCTAATAAATGCCATTTCATGTACAAAATACACCAAGACCTTACGGCATACAAATTTTCTACGGGACCTGTCCCACTGGCCTGAACGGCGCTCCCGGTGTTCTATAATCAGCTTAACGAAGCTCCTATCTCGTTAACAGCTATCATTAGCCACTGTCTGCTCAGCAAATTCCCTCGTCTCCACGGCCGCTCACACATCCCGGGGGGAGGGGGGGTTTGCCGGTGGTGAGGGGGGCGGTGCAGCACTCCAGTGCTGGGGAGGGGCCCAGACCATGACACAACGGGCTAATTGTTCCCTAACAGCCCTGTTAAAGGGAACGGCCAGTATTAATAAGGGGCTGAACGCCACAGCTGCTCTCGGGCTGCTAATTGGACATTGCCCCCCCACTTCTCCCAGTAGAGGAAGCTCCCCACTCCTGGCCCCGGGGGGGGGCGTTCGCCTCTTGTCTTAAACACTCGCTTCATTGTGCTGCTTCTCCTGGTTTACATCAGGTGTGCGGCTCGCCTGACCCCTGTAACCTGCCTATCCTCTACCGCACGCCTTCAAAACATCTGGATTAGAGCAGCCTGCTCTGGGGGGGGTGCTGGAGCCTATCCCAGGCAGCCTGGGGCAGAAGGCAGGGGTCCGGCCTGAACTTGGATGCCAGTTCATTGAAGGACAAGCTCACACTTGCAATCACACACTATAGTTAGAGATGGCAGTTTACCTAGACTCTATGTCTTTAGATTGTGGGAGGACACTGGAGTGCCCAGAGAATAACACCAGGAGAGACCATGCATGCTCCACACATACACGCGCACACACACACACACATAGTCTAGGTGGGATTTGAACCCCCAAGATATGGTGTGATTCAAATTGAGCGTGTCGCTGAAGGGTACAACAGCAGTGTCCCTACTGGGGTTCAAGCCAGCAGGCTGCTGCCCTTGTCCCGATCCGCTGGGCTATTTTGCTGCCCTCACTTGTTTTAGACAGCGAGGGGATTGAGCTGCTGAGAATATTCCGGAATATTCCGCTGGTATGGAAGCGAGCGAGGAGGGCCGCCGTCGGTACGCTCTGTCCTCTGCGCTTTTGCTCTTGATCCATGTAGTCCGGCGGCGTCGTTGGAAGGGGGCGACGTCCCGGAATGTGCCGAAATAGAGGGGACCCAGAGAGCCCGGTGGAGGAAGTGCACTACAATGTCATTATTCCTGTCGTATTGTCTCACCGCGGCTGCTCTGATCTTCCAGCCTGGCCTGGTGGCTCATTGTGTGCCGTGACCTTCCCATGAAACGCCGCTTTGTTCGACTCACAATCGCTTCCCTTCAAACTCCCGCCCCGCCGTACGGCAGACTGCGGCGCGGTCAGAACCTTCCGGACTGGGCCCCTGCCCCATTAGAATCCCTCTCCTGGTAGGCCGTGTCCTCTAAACCAATCGATTTTCCTCCCCGGCGACGGTTCCAAATGTCGTCTGCTCAGCAGATCCGCGTCCGGTACGTGCTTCCCCACCGCTCTCCTGAAAACATGTTAATGACTCGTATGTTCCTCACCGGCACTGAGGTATCTGTAACTTTTCGTTCTCCGGTGAAAGCAGCTTCCTTAAGGCTTAAAGCAGTTCCTTAAGCCCATTGCCAGGAGGTTCAGTCCAGTCACAGTCTCTCTCTCTCTCTCTCTCTCTCTCTCTCCCCCTCTCCCTCCCTTCATCTTCCTCCATGATGTCTGAATCAGAGCAGAGTGCCTCCGGAACAGGTAGCCCAAAAATAGCGTTGGGATCCGGCTTTGCCACCCTGAGGCTCGGGCTTCCTGAACGGGATGCCTTTCTTGAATTGGAGCTGTTCGCGCAGAACCCACGCGATTCCCCACATTTGTTCCTTATTGCATTTCCTCCCAGACAGAATCGTGCGCGGAGGGCCTTGTCGAAGGCCTCGCCGCCGTTTATCTGATTCGGGGAGGGGAGGTGATCCCCAGTGCGGCTTGCCGCGACCGGCTGGCTGGCTGAGGATTTGCCCGGGGAGACGTAGGACAGTCTGGGAGTTACGCTGCACTGGAACTCTCTGTGGCCCCTGCTTACGGGGTGTAGCCATGTAGAACCAGCCTCTCGTGAAGTTTGTTCCGTTTCAGATGGGAATACAGCTATAGATGTCGAAAGCAGTCATCCATTTTTTTTAAGTACTGCATCGTATGTTAGCCTAAAGTTTTTCTTTTCCTAAAATTGTGCATTTTCATCCCCATCAACATCTACTTGCACCGAAACAGGCAGAATCCCTCACTAATTGCTGTCCCAGAACTGACAAATCTGTGCTACTTTCTAATTGGCCGGGAGGGGATGTTTCTGCCCCAGATGGGACGGGAGTGCTGGCAGAGACGCGCCGTGGGCTCGTTTGGCGTGCTCTCGCTGGCTGGAGCGGCCAGGCTCTGTTCTCCCAGGCCAGTTTGCAGCCAAGACATGGCCGCGGGTGCCCGGGGGGTGGGGTGGGCGGGGTCTCACAGGGGGCGAGAACTGGGGCTGATGTGTTCTTGGAACTGGCACTGGCAGGCTATCACCACTAGTCCTCAGCAGTGATGGATTATCACCACGCCTTTTTAGTCATGCGCCTGTGTGTGTGTGTGTGTGTGTGTGTGTGTGTGTCTACTTAAAGCCCTTACCAGATAAGGCAGCCATTACCACAGCCTTCTGCACACACTCTGGTGGCTATGAGGCCTTTATAAGTGTCCAGATGAAGGTCAAAGTTCCACCTCTAATGAAGCTCCTGCTGCTGTAGCTTTGGGTGAAGGTGCTAGAGTAGGTTTGTATAAATAATCGGCCCTTTAAGGGGGCGGGTCGTGTCACTGGCTTTGGCAGACCGCGGCCGTCCTGGTGTTTAGTCGCCTCTTTAATGCTCAGATCTGCCTTGTATCCTGCTTTTCTTTGGGGAGCCGTCCCTGGGCCAGAAACAAGCCGCACCGGTTGGACGAAACCGGCCCGGTTTGACACACATGCTGCCCCTCGGCGTCTCCACGGAAACGCACCCGGGCCGGGCAGTCGTGGGGGTGTCAGTGGCGCTTGACACCTCTGCGATTTAACTGAGCCTAAAAACAATACAAGAGCCCTGTTTCCACGGAGAGCCCCCCCCGCCTGACTGGCTGAAGTCTCCTTGTGTGTGAGTCCCAGCGGGCAGCCTGCGTTTCTCACGATTCGGCTAACGCTCGTGAGTTTTATTGCCTTTCTTGCGAAGGCAGACACAGGTACAGAGAGAACAATGAAAGGACATGGGGAATAAGGCCAGTGGGGGGCGCTGTGGCCTCACCGGACCCCCGGGTCATGGGTTTGACTGGCACTCCCACTCTGCATTTCATGTTCATGGTTTCCTCCTCTGAACCAGACCTTTAAGCTGATTTTGTCTCTCTGCCTTTTCTGTGTTTGTGTGTTTTGGTGTGTCAGTGTGTGTGTGTCTGTCTGTGTCTTTTGGTGTGTCAGTGTGCGTGTGTGTCTGTGTCTTTGTGCTTTGGTGCATGTCTGTGTTTTGGTGTGGTGGTGTATGTGTGTGTATTTGTGTGTTGGCATGTATGTCTGTGTGTTTTGGTATATCAGTCTGTGTGTGTGTTTGTATCTGGGTGTTTTAGTGTGCGTATGGGTATGTGTGTCTGTGTGTTTTGGTGTATCTGTGTGTGCTTGTATTGGTGTGTGTCTGTGTGTGGGGATTGGTCTGTGTCTTGGTACATCAGTATGTGTGTGTTTGTGCATTGGTGTGTGTCTGTGTGTTTTGGTGCATCAGTGTGTGTGTGTTTGTGCATCGGTGTGTGTTTGTGTGTTTTGGTGCATCAGTGTGTGTGTGTTTGTGTGTTTGTGCATCGGTGTGTGTCTGTGTGTTTTGGTGCATCAGTGTGTGTGTGTTTGTGCATCGGCGTGTGTCTGCCTGTTTTAGTGCATAAGTGTGTTTGTGTTTGTGCATCGGTGTGTGTCTGTGTGTTTTGGTGCATCAGTGTGCGTGTGTTTGTGCATCGGTGTGTGTCTGTGTGTTTTGGTGCATAAGTGTGTGTGTGTTTGTGCATCGGTGTGTGTCTGTGTGTTTTGGTGCATCAGTGTGTGTGTGTTTGTGCATCGGTGTGTGTCTGTGGGTTTTAGTGCATAAGTGTGTGTGTGTGTTTGTGCAGAGGTGTGTGTGTGTGTTTTGGTGAATCAGTGTGCGTGTGTTTGTGCATCGGTGTGTCTGCTCACGTGAATACCCTGCGATAACCCCCCCTTTCAGGCATGGCACTGCATGCTTTGGGACCTGTGCGCCCTGGAATACACATGAGGCCCCCTCTCTCCAGGCCTGTCGGAGATGGATTGGCTGATTTATGACGGACGCCTCGGCAGCTGAATGCTGATTAAAACACTCGTGGATTTTTTAAAGTAGGTAATTGCACAGAAGTGGAATCATTATCAGCGGCAGGCTGCTTCTCATCCCGCTGCCTCCGTACCGACACCCGGGGCTTCAGAGGGCCGGTGTTGTGAGCTGTTTGAGTTTTCAGATCTACCAAACGCACCTTACAGCTTCCAAGTTTGAACGTTGTTTTGAACGCCTCATGGATGTGGGGCATTTAAATGACTGTCCCAGTTCAATGAGCAGATGTTTCACAGTGACCTTCTCAAGTGACACTTCACCAGTACGGTTTGTGTACAACTTAGAAAATAGCTTCTCAAATTACTTCACTCCACTGTCAGAACTGAGTTTATTCAAAGAAAAAAAAAAGAACTGAGTTTATTCAAGCACTGTTTAGAGGAGAAATTCTACCTCCGTATTGGTTGGGAGCTGCAGATGGGCTGGAGGGGACTTTGAATGTAATCCTGGCCATAAGTGCGTCTCCTCCTTTCAGTCTGACCCAGTGTATCGGGTCATAAAGAGTCATTCTGAGCACACGTTTCCTCTTACTGCCCATCATCCTGTGTGATATGTACAGTACATCCAATCTTATACATCGACTGGTTTAGTGCTGTACTGAAATATTGCTGTGATGCCTCTGTTCTCTAATGTCTGTCTGTCTGTGTGTGCGTTGGTTTGTGTTTACCACATTGTGGGGGAACAAATGTCCCCCCACAATGTGGTAAAACCTGTTACTTTTTAGCATTTTTCTGGTCCTATATAACTATATAATCATACATTTTATGTTTTTTATGTAGGTTGGGGCTGGGTTAGGGTTAGGGGTGTCCTGATTGGCATTAGGGTTTTTCCCATAGAAAATGAGTGCACGGTTCTCAGTAAGCTAGGAATACAAAAGTGTGTGTGTGTGTGTGTGTGTGTGTGTGTGTGTGTGTGTCTGCTGACAGCAGCACTATCCCTGATGCAGCACTCTGTTGTCTCAGTGAAAGTGGAAGCCCATGACTCGATCGCAGGTATCGCTCAGCTGTGGAGTCACAGGCCACGGCCCCACCCCTGATTGGCTGGCCTTGTGCAGAGGTTGCTCTCTACGCCAGGCAAGGTAGAGCTCGGCTATGGTGTCAGTGGCCACAACCCCCACCCCCAATAGGCTTGCCTCGTGCAGTGGTTGCCCTCTATGCTGGGCAGCGTAGAGCTCTGCTGTGAAGTCGGAGGCCACGCCCCCCACCCTGATTGGCTGGCCTCGTGCAGAGGTTGCCCTCTTTGCTGGGCAGCGTAGAGTTCTGCAGTGAAGTTGGAAGCCATGCCCCCCACCCCGATTGGCTGGCCTTGTGCAGAGGTTGCCCTCTGTGCCGGGCAGCGTAGTGCCCTCTGTGCTAGGCAGCATAAAGCTCTGCTGTGAAGTCGGAGGCCATGCCCCCAATCCTGATTGGCTGACCTCATGCAGTGGTTGCCCTCTGTGCTGGGCAGCGTCGAGCTCTGCTGTACAATTGGAGGCCACACCCCCCCACCCCGATTGGCTGGCCTTGTGCAGAGGTTGCCCTCCGTGCCGGGCAGTGTAGTGGCCTCTGTGCTGGGCAGAGTAGAGCTCGGCTGTGGAGTCAGAGGCCACGCCCCCCACCCCGATTGGCTGGCCTCGTGCAGAGGTTGCCCTCTGTGCTGGGCAGCGTAGAGCTCGGATGAGGCACATGTGTTTCACCTCTGGCTCATTTGCCATTTCGTTTGTGTTTTGGTCTCGTCTGCGGTCATGCCCGTGGCCTGACACACGACTCCCAACATGCGGCTCCTAGAGCCCAGCGTTCAGTGTCTCACTGGCCTCGTGGCAGCTCTCAGTAACTGCCTGGAAGTCATTTGGGCGGAGTCATACTGCATAGCAAAAGGCTGACCCTTACCTGATCTTTGATTCCATCCATCCATCCCTGTGTCCCTTTCACCAACTAACTGATACACAGTTACAGTTATCATGATGGGATAGCCTTGGCTCCCGGTCCATAGCAGGACACTGGCTCACATCCTGTTATACACTGTGGGTAATATAGAGGTACTGATTCATGATTTTGGACTGTGGAGGGGGGAGAATTCCTGAAGGAAACCTGCACAAAACCTGGGGGGGGGATGTTTATTACGCACTGCACCACCCGAAACTCGCTTGGGTTTATAATTATAATAATCCACCATGGTGAGCTTAGGTTTGCTCAGGAGAGTTCTTTATCTGAATGGGTTTGAGGAGTTGCTGAGTTTGTTAATGAAATGCTAAGACTGCATGGAACCTCTCTGTCTGACTAACGGGCCTGTGGTTTCGACACCTTGTTAACTCACAGAGCCGGACAGAGCTTCTGCGAGGAATCTGTACTGATGAAACAGGGTTTGTAAAATGTTAGTTTATGCTTATGGTATGTTTAAAGTAGCCTGGCTTTTGGTTTTGGGAATTAATTTTGTTTAGATGGTGGACACACTTAAATCCAAATTACTTTAATTTGACCGGTTACAGGCTGGAACATGATTGGACCCCTTGGGCTTTGCATTGTTTGGCCACCCAATGAAAACTCTGCACCCCCTTTATTTTTGGCTGTTTGCCTCTTCCTTCTCCATCCAGACTGCCCACTTCAACCTCAGTGAAGCTTCTTTGAAGTCTTTTGTAGGAATCCGCTTTGATGTCCGACGGGGCCGGCCGCCCGTTCTCGGTCTCTGTATTCCTTCCTTTCTTCTCGCTGAAGCCGCTCGCTCGCGCCGACGGCTGGCGCGCCTCCGTGGCCCTGATCTGACAGGACGGCCAATTACCCTGCTAATGGCTCTCTTTATCTAACCTCCAGCACCCCGCCAAATAAACACCAGCGCCGTCGCATCCACCCCGCGCTCCGCCCGCTAATTGTCCGCCTGGCTTTTTTAATCCCTCGGCCGTCCTTGTGGATCGGGCCCCCTGACAGCCGGCTTTTTCAAGCTCGGGCCGCCGCTG
The DNA here is from genome assembly GCA_026774425.1 of Petrocephalus zakoni. NCBI lineage: Eukaryota > Metazoa > Chordata > Actinopteri > Osteoglossiformes > Mormyridae > Petrocephalus > Petrocephalus zakoni. Next base: position 7,930,622 of record JAODKN010000093.1, read on the forward strand.
ACGGACGGCCAAAGTCGACAGAGAGGGATGACGCCAGAGTCCCGGACTCCTGGGCTGACATCGTCTTCGCTGAAAGATGCATTAATCAAAATTCAGAAGGCTGACCCGAGTCGTTTATTCCTGTCATCCTTTAAAACTTGACACCTGCTAATTAAGAGCCTCGTTGATGTTAAACTGAAGTCCGTTCCTCTGCAGGCGGCTCTGGTGTCGCCTCCCGCTTATGTAATCGCTGATGCATGCCGAGCGCCGCCCTTGTCGGCTGGGCCGGGCCTCTGGAAGCTTCTGGTGCACCGACTTCCCACCTGTTGTCCTTATACAGTACTGGCACTCTCTGGATTTCGCATTTCCAGAGTGACATCCTGCCCCGGTTGGGGTTCCGGCTCCCTGTCGCCTGGATGCGTGGATCCATATGGCCGATTGCTGCGTGACGGCACCCCCCCCCCTCTTTTGGTTAAATAATAAGGCAGCTTTGACCGGGGTTGGGATGGCGCGTGGGTTTGACTTAAGCCTTATTTCTCTTGGACACCAGGCACAGCTTGTTAAGGAGCGCTTCCCTGATTATGGATGTGTTTACAGATGCTCTCCTGTCCTGCCAGGTTGCGCTCCGCTGTTTGTTTGATTTTGTTTTTTTACTTGTCTCAGTTGGCTCCACCTTCCCTCTCCTGAGCTGTCTTTCCTGAGTGACCTTTCCATTGGAGTTATTTATATTCCTGACAGGGTAACGGATCGCGGCGACCACGTGCGGGGCCTGGCACGGCTGCTGCGTTGGCGCTGGCTGGCACGGGGCGATAGCACCATGCGGGTGGGGGGGGGGGGGGCTTTGTTTGTTGACCTGGGACTCCTCCTCCTGCAGTGCGCTGTGCTCCATCTCTCGCTGCCTCTGCCACGAATGCCTTCGGAGTCGGTTTCGGAGCACTTGGAGATTACGGCGTCGGCTTTCCTATCTCCTGACAGCAGATGGGGTGTGCAAAGGTTGGGGGGGGGGGGCATCCCTTCCTCGTTTCACTTTAGGAGCCCTGCAGCTATTTTGGGAATTAGGGAAATTATAGAATAATGCAGTAAGGATGCAGCATTCCCCATCTGTGTCCATGTGACCCGGCTCTCTGGTAGCATGGTGACATTTCATGCTGCGTTTCAGTTGCTGTCCTGAAATAGTTCCTATGCTGAAATGCCACAGGCACCTGGGGACAGCCGGCAAACGGACGGCGCCGTGTCGCGCTCACGCTGAAGACGGACTCGGCAGCCATCTTGGAATGAGTTGTCTTGGCCCAAGAGATCCATGTGACTCTGGGACTGTGCAGTTCCTGTCTCTTACCCCACTCCCTGCTACAGTGACTCGCCTCCTCCTCAGGTGACGATTCCTGAGGATCTAATGGCCGTCCCGAGGTCCAGTGGCGTTTTTGCCATTCCCCCGAGATCACCGTTCCCCTGACCGACGTTGCCCACACCTGCCACATCATCCTCCGGCTTCTCGTTGGGAAAGCGAGGCTGCGTTAGGCGTCTGCCCATTTCATCCCTGGCTGTGCTGCTTGGCCCCCTGCTGGTGGTATGGCCCTGCTACCCCTGCAGATCTGCTTTCTGTCTTTTCCTTCCCTGTGCCCCCCCTTCTCCGTGGCTGTCTGGCTGTGTCTCACATGGTATAAAGCCTCTTAACCAGCTCGGCTATGCTTTAATTTCCCACGGCGGGAGGCTGGTGTAAGGGCTCCCTGCCTGCGGCCTGAGACAGCGAGGGGCTGCCACACTGACTCACTTTAAAAAAATAAAAAAATAATAATAATAAATGGCAGGCGAGCGAAAGAATAGCATCACACTGGCTGCACTTGTAATTGTGCCAGGAAGTAGTTTGGGTTAAGAGGTGGGGAGATGCGTAACGTGTAAATAGTAAGTAAGTGTGCCCACTTCTGTTATGCTGCATAGCTGATGAGATACACTTTATTGATCCTAGGCAGAGGTGGGTAATCCAGGTCCAAAGAGTAAAAATCCAAACCAAGATTTTGTTTCAACCAACTAGTTGAGCACTCTGTGACTGAGACTCTTAATACTCAACTGGTTGGTTGAAATCAGTAATGAAGTTGATGCCCTACAGACCAAGCTATGGCTTTACGATGAGGATAGGATTCACACCCACGTGTGCAGAGCGCGATGGAGTAGTGGTCCATTACCCTAACTGCTCAGCCACCTCATCTGGCCGTCGGATGGCAGTGCATGCCAGGAACACGCTAAGCATGACATGCTGTCCACATGGCAACAGCATGTGAACACACGCGTGCAAGACCTTGAGCTTCGGCACACCTGTATCTGCTGACTTGTTGAATGGATTGACTTGGGGAGACCAGGGACAGGGCACGAACCGGCCGGTGTTCAGTGAAGCTGACGAGTTCGGCGGACCTTGGCTGGGGTTGGGGGGGGAGGCATGTGGTCTACCAGGTGATGAAGCTCAGCAATTCAGGGGCGGATGACAGCTGCTTCAAGTGCAAAGCCGAAGCAGTTATTAAATAAATCCCGGCTTCAACTCGTTCTTCAAATGATTTATGACCGGATGATTAATCTAATTTTAAACCTTTTTATACATCAGGATGATCTTCTGAGGTATCCTCCTTCATTACTGATTGCTACAGCGGTTTGTTAGATCCTTGGCCGTTTAAACCCAAAGCACAGCTCCTGTTGGGATTAGATGGCCTCCGAGTCCCGCGCAGGCCAGCACGCGGTGGAACGGCCGTTTCTTTGATGCGCGCTCCCTTGGGGGATTCGGGCTTGTTTAAACAGCCCGTGGGTGCAGCCCACTTCAGGTTGGTGCGTCTCCCTTCAACGCTGCAGTTTCGCGTCGCTCCGTTTGTAGGGATTTCGGCGTTTTGTTAAATACGCAGCTGTGACGTGTCGGCAGTGCGGGACTGCAGTGAGTAGGGTCCTTGCATGACATGTCGGCAGTGCGGGGCTGCAGTGAGTAGGGTCCTTGCATGACATGTCGGCAGTACGGGGCTGCAGTGAGTAGGGTCCTTGCATGACATGTCGGCAGTGCGGGGCTGCAGTGAGTAGGGTCCTTGCATCATTCCTCCAGGGTTGTGTGTGTGTGTGTGTGTGTGCCCTCTGCTTCGGTTCACATTACGGAAGACAAATGAAGCTGTATATATTTTTTTTCCATTTTAGATGGTGTTTTTATTGCTGATTTTTTTTGTGCATTTTTCACACTCTGTGACCATCGTACTCCGCCATACGGGCAGATGAAATCCAAGATAGATGTAATATTATCTTAGCACTTATTTTTGCTGCATATCTAATTTAGGGAGCCATGCTTCTCTAACTGCGTATCTTGTTTAGGTCAGCCTTGACAGCTCTGTTACGGCTCACATTTGCTGGCTCCTGGTGGAACTCCACGTTAATCGTGAACGTTAACATCACTAGTGTTTAAGCTTTAATCAAAATTAAGGCATTTTTTTAAATGAGCATTCGGAACCGGATCTCCGCCCGCTGGCAGGAATGACGTCTGCGGGAATGTGTTTATTCCGTTTGCCCTTACTGCTTTACACCCTGGAAAGGGAGTCACACAGGTGATGCTATGCTAAGATGCTAAGCGATGGATCCTGTGTTTCTGGCCTGTGCCGCTGACGCTGTGCTGCGTGGCCCCTGATGTCCTGATGAGGAACGGTCCATCTCCTGTAAGTGGGGGAGAAGAAGCCGTCATCAGGTTCCCAGTCAAAACCTATTGTCTCACCTTCCACCAATGTCAGTTGGGCCCCGCCTTCCCGCCCAGGTGACTCATTTGGTGCAGGCTGTCTTTGGGATCGCTGTGTCACCCGCTGTGTCACCCGCTGTGTCACCTGCCGATGATGTCATTGCTTTGTGTGGGTGTGGCTTGCTGCTTTGAGTGATGTGAGCGTGCCGCCAGGCCCCACTGCTGGCGGAATGTCACACCGCCATCTCTGCCATATTACCCCTGTGAGAGCGCCCCCCCCCCCCCAAGCCGTCCCAGGTGCTTGGTATAGCCCAGGAATGCGGGGGGTAAGGGGTGGGTGATTCAGATGCTTCCGGAACTGAGCTGCGGAAGTGAAGTAGCCCTGCCAGATTCTGGGAGGGGGGCACCTCAGTCGGAGGCAGGAATTCCCCCCCCCCCTTCCTGATGATGAGTCAGACAGAAGTAAAAGCAGACCAACTGGATCAGGTGCCAATCCCCCTTCTCCCCACGGATTAAGCCACCCTAACCCCCCTTACGCCCCCACCAAGTCCGGGCAGGTTGGTGAGGCCCGCTCCCTCTCGGCCCTTGTGGGGCTGTCATGCGCAGGCATTTGGGCAGGGCTGCCCACCCAGACAGTGTGGCGGGGGGGGGGGAATGCCAAAGGAAGCTCATTCCCCCCAAACACCTGTCACTTATCACTCTGTAAGGACCCTCTCCTTGTGTGTGGGGGAGCTTTGAATTGCCCCGCCCCCCTGTTCTAAATCCCACCTCTATCTCACCCACCCCACCCCCCCCTCTCTCTGAAGGTCGTCCCTGACCTGCCCGCATTGCCTTAAACAGAGCAACACCTTCGACCCCTTCCTCTGCATCTCCCTGCCCATCCCGCTGCGGCAGACCAGGTGAGTCCGTCTCGCTCGCACGTCCGACCCTCACATACAGAAGCAGGTAGGCGCTGCTCCGTCCTCATCCTCACCTGCGCTATCCGTTTGACGTCAAGCCCTGGCCAGTGGCTTTCGGGGCTGGGACCTTGTTCACGTTACGGCTCTGTCTGCCACAAATGGGGCATGATTACCTCAGGTGCATGAGGTCAGTGATGGGAAAAAGAGGTGGTGGGGTCCTAGGTGCGGTTCTAGGTGTGGCTGGTGCAGGGTTTTGGGTCCCTTCTCTGGATCTGTTCTGTAATTTTTGCCCTTTTACGCACAGTAACCACACGATTCAACACGCCGCCCCTGGCCAGCGGCACATGTCTCTCTGTCTAAGCCTGCGGGGGGGGGCGGGGGGGGTTGTGGGGAGGATGAGAAAGACAAGCAAAAGAATGGGTCATCGCCCCCAAAAAGCGTCGTGGCTCATGAGCGTGCCGTGGCGGGGAGGTAGCGGGGGTCTCTGAGGGTCACGTGGTGTTTTCGGGGAGACCGTCCTTCTGGTCCCGGCCCGGCTGGAGCTCGCAGTGGCATGTTCAGCCCCAGCCGGGGTGCTGGTGGGGCCTGTCAGAGGCGCGTGTCACCTTTCAGGCAGTATTGATGATATTGAGCTGACGGGTGTCCCGGGGGGGAAGCGGAGCAGGGCGAGTCTGCCGACAAAGGCAATGTGGTCCCGTCATTAGAGGTCCTGTCCTGCATCCGTCTCTCAGCTGCAGCCCGTCTCCTTCCTGCAGAGGCGTCCTGGGGGAAGCTGCAGCTTTTTCTGCAAAGAGGAAAACTAAATTCCTTATAGCATCCAGACCAGAGGGGAACGACGAGACTGACGACCGCTACCGTTCCAGACAGGAAAGGGCAAACCTCCGAAAATGTGCGTCACGTCAGAAGTGCAAATCGATTTTTGAATTAAAAAGTGTTTTCAGATGCACGGCAAATTATCTTAGGGAATGAAGAAAGTGTTTTTGAAACCTGAAAGTACATTTGCCTGTTGTTGGCAGTTAAGAAGGCCCCCTTATTGCTTCGGATGGGTCAGAAAGAACAAGCCCCCCCTCCCACCTGACCCAACATCCTGATAGCAGGGCGTCAGGGAGGTGCTGAGGCGGGCAGCCTGCGTGTCCTGCGTGTCATTGTCATATCAGAGGATGCGGCCTCTGCTCCCGGCAGGGGACCTGCGAGCAAAAGGAACGAGACAGAGCGTGTCAGCGAAAGGAGGACGTGTCCGCACGCGGGAGGGGCTCTGTCGCTGCTGCTGCTCCATCTGACCTGCGGGGGGCGCTACTGGCTGGGGTATCAGGTCTCCAGTCGCGCTGTGATGTCGGTGTATGCCTGGTGACCTCGCCCAGCCCGCCGCCGATATGCCCAAGGTGAAGCATGGCCTGGACCATGTAGGCGGCGTCTTAACCACGTCAACTCAGGGAGCGAGAAGCAGAGGGGGGCCGCGGCCGAGGGAGGGGGGCAGTGGCGCCTGAGGGTGCGTGGACCTGTGTGCTGACCCAGATTACGGCACGGAAGCCGGCCTGTCTCGTTGCCTGGGCGACGGGGGCCGCGTGGCGGGCACTAGCCGCGTGTTTGTGAATTGCGGGCTGCCGCTTGGCGACGCTGTAAGGTGATGATGCATGCATTGTTTCCAAGAAGTACTTGTAGTGGGACATGACAGGATAGGACACAACTGTGAGGCTGCCAGACCGAGCTGGGTATTCTGGGTAATGCCTTATCTTCCAGACGGAGCTGGGAATTCTGGGTAATGCCTTATCTTCCAGACGGAGCTGGGAATTCTGGGTAATGTTCACCTGGGATACACTTGAATTTGTTGAATGTGCCTCTTGCCCAAGTCTGTGACTGATCTGTGTGCCCTGTGCCCCCCCCCCTCCCCCCGGTCTCGTTGAGCAGGCCTCTCTATGTCACTCTCGTCTTTAACACCAAAGGCCAGAGGTATGTCCGCATCGGGACGGCGGTGCCCCTTTTCGGAACGGTGGCCGTGTTGCGGGGGATGGTGGCTGAAGAGGGCAAGCTTTCGCCTGATCAGGTTGGTTTGCGCACACACACACACACACACACACAGTGACACCCTCCATACACTCCCTAGTCCTTCTCAATAATGCATGCCTGTCGATTCTCACTCTTTGTCCATGCAGGTTGGCCTCATGTTAGTGGTGAGGCTGGGGTGCTGTTGCCGTGGAGACTGATGAATATTTAAAGGCCTCTTGCGAGCCTCGTGGGCTCCTCCTTCTGGCCCCTCTCGTCCCCTCTCTGTCTCTTGCATCCGCACGGCCGTTGGGCGGCTCCCTTGACAGGCAGGACCCTGCGTGCTTCCCATGTGTGTCTGAGCCCCTGATATGCATCTGGCTGCGCACACGGGCTCACTGACCCCCCCCCCTCCGCCTCCTGTCTTTTGTGTCTCTGCAGCTGGCGTCTCCCTCCGCCTGTATCCATAAATACCTCCTCTGTGCGGAGTCCCTGTCTTTGTTGGAATTTTTTAAATGAACCCCGGTCGTGTTCTCTGCTCGTGTGGTGTCTGAGATCGACGAGTCTGTGGTCAAACTTTAACCCTCGCTCAAGATTTGCCGTTTGCAGTACCCTGAGAGGGCTGTTTATTGCCTTGGCCTTAATTGATAAATAGCTTTCGCTGGATTGTTCGGAGCAGGTTGTATCGGTAAAACCAGCACGCTTCTTTTGCTCATTAGCCTCAATGGGGTGTAGACTAATTTAAATGCTCGCCAGCACCCATAAAACCACCTTGCCATCAGCGTTACGAGCAGCCAGTAAAGGGCGGTGTTTAGTGGGGGATTGTAAACATCCACAGGGGACGGGTGTCTCCAGGTGAACATTCAGCAGACCTGTGACCCCCCCCCCGCATTGTCTCGGTCTTTAGGTGTTCCATACTAGTTAGCATTTCTGTGTGGATTTAATGCTTTTCTGTTTTCAAGTTATTTTTGGGGTGATTTCTGACAGTGAAGGACTGTGATCCAGGTTATTATTTAGCTGAGCAGGCTACTAATCTGTAACCATAGCCTGGAGGTTGTAGGTTCGAATCCCATGGCTGATGGGGTACTGCATCTCTTCCCCATCGTGGGCTGATCAACCCATGGTACCTTAATTGCCCTCGTCCTGTGTTTAAAAACGGCACCGGGGAGGTTAAAAATAAACCGCAGAAGCAGACGGCCGTAGACAGTGGCAGGATGCTTCTCGTTTACTTCTCCGGCCCATCTGTTTCTCATGGGGAGTGTCCCCCTGGTGTCAACAGACGGAACTGCAAGTGCCAAGTCTGCCGTCGCTGTCAGTCAGGATGAAACGGGCCGAGTGACGCGTGTCAGAACAGCCTCTGGGCCTGATGATTCGTCACGCTGGGTGGAAGAATAGAACGGGCCTCGTCTGTGTCTTTGTTTCTGTTTTTTTTTTTTTTTTACTGTGGTACAAGTGAGGGAGGGTGCCTGGAAAAACCTCTAAATTATGCATGCAGAAACAGGCTCAGGAGTGGTACAAATCTGCCGAGATGAGAAACTCTGGGATTAGGGGGAGTTTTTTTCTCCTGCCCTTCCAAGAATACAGGTGTTTCAGCTTTGTTTTATTTCTGACACTTCTGCTGGTCTCCACCCCGGTGAGGATCCTGGATGACAGGACACATGGCTCTTTGTCTCAGAAGTATTTGGGAGCAGAGCCAGGCTTCCCAGCCAAAATGACGGTTACATTTCCAGTTTCTATAATTATATTTCGGTAAACTCAGCTGGTAAATTGTTGACTGTGCGTCTCGGGCATAAATAGACGCCCGTCTCTCCAGGTTCCGTCTCCGGTGTTGCCGGCTCTGTCTTCTAGGCCGTCGCTTGGGTAACGTTGCCCTAGCAACACTCAAGCCACAGTAATGAAGCTCTTTTGATGTACGGCTCGCAGTCATTAGGGCCGTGGCAGCACGTGGGAGTCTGTTTTTCAGGTTGCGTCTGCGTGAGCCGCCCCGGGGCAGAGGGCGATTTGTCATTCCCAGTCTCGGTGACCTCCCAGTGACTCAGTCACTTGTTGAACTCCGGCGTTTTCCGCCCTAAAGGGTTTCTGTGTTTGTCTGTCTTGTGTTAACAGCTGTAAGATATCCAGAAACAACCTGGCCGCGTTTCTTTCATTTTCACGCTGCAGTGTCACCCTTCTGTGGGTGCGGTTTCCTTGTGGATCGCGCTTAATCCCTGTATCGCGTTTGATTTTTTTTAATGCGCTGCGGACTGGAGTGCAGGTCCCATTGACTTAGTCGAGTTGTCTGTCCCGGCCGCCTAGGTGATCCTGTCGGAGGTCTACAGCACCGGATTCCAGCGCTCCTTCTTTGACGAGGATGACCTGACCGCCATCGCGGAGAGCGACGTCATCTACGCCTTCCAGGCCCCGCCCCTCTGTGGGAGGGGGGGGTCCATGCGAATCTCAGGTAATCATCGGGCCAACCTCTGCAGTCATACTTTACCCAAGAAGTAGTTCGGCAGGGCCCTAAACCGTGTTATCACCACCGCCCTCGTACTCACTGTGGAGTACCTTGTGCTAAACGTGGGTTAAGGAAAATGTACGCAGGCTGGATGTCCCGCTGGGGGGGGGGGGGGGGGGGGGGGGGGGGGGGGGGGGGGG
>JAODKN010000093.1:7950831-7963675 GCA_026774425.1 Petrocephalus zakoni
CAGATGAAACTGTTCTGGCTGCATCCTGCCTATAATCCCCTTAGCAGTAGGCTGCCCAATGCCTCTTCACTCTTTCCTTTTTTAATCCACCCCCCAGCTTATATCTTCTTGCTGGTTCGCGGCAGCTCTTCTGTTAATATGTTTAATCAACAGACATAGATCATAAATCATAATTACCCCCTGGAAAGTCAGCTGTAGGCCCAGAGCATGCAGATACGGGCGTTTTTAGTCGTAATCGCGTTGTGTGTACCTCTGACATTTCCAAGGTTTCCCATAATCCTCTGCAGTCTTTCTGCCTTGAGTCGACACTGGCATTATCTGGTTAGGAGGACAGCCGTGTAAGTACAGGCTGTGTTTCTGTGTGGCTGGTCTTCGTTTTAATTAACGAAAAGACAAATGTACTGTAAAATCTCGTTAAACGCATTTTGCCGATTAACTAAACTGGACAGAAACGGACAGAAGTGGCAGATCCCGGCTTTCCCAGCTGAAACGTGGGTTTTCATTTGCGGTGTGTTAGGGCAGCTGTCCAGCCCCGTGTCGGGCGTCCCTTTACCTACACGGCGACGCTGTAGGGCAGGGAGCGGGCAGAGGAGCAGTTCACGCTGGGGCCAGTCTTAAAAGCATGGTGATGGATAAATGCGTCACGTACAGCCCCAAGGACAAGTTACAGCGGCTTCATTTAGCACTGCCCCCCCGGTAACGCCACTATCCTAATTGGATAAGTGCTGGTTAAAATGGTTGAAGTATGAGTGCGAGTCTTTGGGGCATAATAATAATAAATACTACCGACTTTTATGTTACGAGTTGAACGGGCTCTTGTCAGGGAGCTCACAGCGGCACGCGCGTGAATTGGTAATTAGAGGTCCGATTGGCCTGCGGTCATGTGATGTCGGCCCAGATCTCATCAGGTCCCCCCCCCCCTCCCAGGTTCGGGCCCCCGTTCCTCATGCGCGAAGACCGGACCATCTCCTGGGACCAGCTCCAGCAGAGCATCCTCAGCAAGATGTACTACCTGATGATGGACAGGGCGCAGACGCAGGTGAGCATGGCACGTCAAAGTCCGCGTTACTGCTACTGTGCACACAGGTGCTGGTTCTCAGTGCGAGGATCGCACACAGCGAGAGCGCAGTCACACCACGATTAGCCACTGTCTCAGTTAGCGACCATCGCAAATACAACGGTAATAAGAGAAACTCGCGTTCCCACCCATGCACGCCTTTTCGACCAGATTTCGTACGTCTGACAACGCACGCAGGGATCATTGAAGAATGTACAGAATGTTGTTAAAAACGTCCACTTCATGAAGGATATAGGGTATGGAAGGGCAGAGTAAAGTAAGATGCTAAGCTCGGTCTTGGCCAGGCCTAGGCCGCGGCCAAAGTAAGGTGGTAAGCACGGTCTTGGCCAGGCCTAGGCCGCAGCCAAAGTAAGGTGGTAAGCACGGTCTTGGCCAGGCCTAGGCCGCAGCCAAAGTAAGATGCTAAGCACGGTCTTGGCCAGGCCTAGGCCACGGCCAAAGTAAGATGCTAAGCACGGTCTTGGCCAGGCCTAGGCCGCGGCCAAAGTAAGATGCTAAGCACGGTCTTGGCCAGGCCTAGGCCGCGGCCAAAGTAAGGTGGTAAGCACGGTCTTGGCCACGCCTAGGCCGTGGCCAAAGTAAGGTGGTAAGCACGGTCTTGGCCACACCTAGACCGTGGCCAAAGTAAGGTGGTAAGCACGGTCTTGGCCACACCTAGGCCGCCACCATTCTCACTTATTTCCCTTAACAGACTGGTTGTTGGAATGTCATTAAACGAGTGTCTTGTACTAAAATAGATAGCAGAATAGAATAAATAATCACATTTAAAAGGAGTACGCCAATTAGTTTCCCGAGTGAGGTGCACGGGTGATGTGTGCCGCGGGGCTGCGTGTGGACATGAGCTTCTCCCCAATGGACGCGTGTGTTCACCACACACTCTGACACACTCTCTGCTGAGGTTTCCTCACCGAACCCAAAGGCCACATGCTACTCATACTCTGCAGTTTTGCTCGGTATCTCACTTGCTGGAGACAATATTCTCTCCTGGCTTCTTTCCCGTTAGGGCTCTCCCATGGCCTCGCCTCACTTCCCTTTCATTTTCCCATCATGCCTTGCCCTTCCCCCTAGCATCCTGAGCCGGACGTGGACCGGGCTTTACGGCGAATATAAATCCGGCCAGCTGTTTGCCGTCTTCAGACAAATCAAGTCGGTGATTTAGCCTGACGGCACCATTATCTGTATGCATTCGCTGTGCTGGCTTACAGGAAGGCCCCACCGGCCTCTGCAGACTGAGGCAAAGTGTCACTGACATGCAGACTTTAGGTTTATTTATGACGTCACGATTAGGATGCTGTCTGGATGAGAAGCGGGATCTTGTTTCTACAGCAGATTCCCCATCTGTGGGCTCCTCCCAGCCTCTCTATGAGCCTTAAGCCCCAGTCTCCTTATAAATCGGGACTAAATTATAGAGGCGATTGTCGATATTGCAGTTCAGGGGTAGATAATCCGCGTGGCGTATCGTCACGGTGATGATCTCTGTGTGGGCGCATCCCACATGGAGATTATGGCGGGAGGTTCTGTCGGATCAATGAGGGAACAGTAATGCGGTTTTCTGGCACCAGGAAATTTAAAAAAATGAAGGATGCCCCCTTCCCCAAGTGTTCGGGTCATGGGAGGCACCCTCACTGGGTCCCGAATGTCCCGATTCCGTGCGAAAGCGGTGGCGATGAACAACAACGTGAGGAGAATGCTGGCGGGCGTGTGCCACTGGATAGGAGAGCAGATTAATATCACGCGGAGGTCAGCGACACGCTACGGCGGGGGGCTCGGCGTCCCCGGTGATATGTCTGCTAGCAATCTGTCACCTGCTTACAAAGGCACCCCATTAATATTCTCAGTTTGTGGCCCTCCAAAAGAATAATGGAGTCTCGCACACTCGTATTAAAAGGGAGGCTTTAGTGAAAAGGTTATGGCCTCACCATGCTGAAAGATCCTATCATATCTGTATTAGACCTGGAAGCCATTAACCAGTGGGTGGACTCATGCGCACCCCCCTGTGGACAAGGGTGGTATTTCAACTGGGATCTAACTATTTAACCTCTGGACACAGGAACTCACTTGGTGGTCCCTCTCACTTCCTCCCTGACCATTTGTCATGTATCCAGGTCCACAGAAGGTTGATATGAACTCCCCCCATGCCCTTTCTAAGCCACCTCCTTATGTGTCTAAAGGCCATAAGTCAGAACCCACCCCTCCACCCCTCATAGGACCCCCACAGCTGGTCCTCCACCAAAAAGTCAAGAGGAGAAGGTGGAAAACAACATCCAGTTTCAAATTCAGGCCTAATTACCATTGATTATAATTTGTTGACATTCAATTAACTCTGCAGACGGGTGTCACATCTATTATTGGAAGCAGAGGTTTTTATTTTTTATCTACCTCCCCCCCCAAGAGACTCACTGTGCACGGCGGCTGCCGGTGTGCCGATAAGAGCCAGAGGGGTCCTCTCTGCGGTGATTATCTCTCCGCAGACAGAGCAAGCTTATCTGTCCATGCAGTCCAAACACAGAGTTTAATGAAAAATGCGGGCTGCTCTCCGGAGCCCGGTCCAGCCCACCGACCCCATTTCCAGCGTTATGGTGTCTGTCAGGTGGTTGGGGGGGGGGGGGGGGCAAGGCAGGTGACACTGACATTAAAAACCCCGAACAGTAAGTCAGAGCGTACCCCCGTCCCACTTGCCAGGCCTGGAGTGCCCTCCCATACCCTGCCACTGTCTCACTGTTACTGATAAGGTCTGTCAGTAATTGTACCTTTTCACCAGGCTGTTTACACACACTGAGATAATGTCAGCTACCTCCGGGACAGCTACGCGTTCCAGACTTTGTGTGTAGTAGCACATGGAGTGCTTACATGTAGTGTGACCCCCTCCCCCCCCCCAGCACAGGCGGGCAGTCAACTCTGCTGCGTCAGAGCCGGCCGGAAATCCGTCCACGCATTCTCTGTCACTGCTGTCGCTTTAGCCAGGTTTAACCACCAAGGTTTCACACAAAAATCACTCGTATTATCAGTCTGTCGTATTCATGGTTTAGGAGGACGTTTGTGTGTGTGTGTTTTTTTTTTTTAATCCTGTCCAGTCACTTTGTCACATCGCTTGACACTTTGTAAGCAGAAGCAGGGAAGTAATACAACAGAAGATAAAACAAGACGAGGTAATGGTGCAATAGGGAGTATACAGGAAGTGGCAGTGTGCGGCAAGTGTGCAAACAACCCTATGAACCTGAGTGTGGATGGTGGCTATAGATGCCATAACGATTTGTATAGTTTCCTCATGCAGTACATTGCAGGGGTAGTCCTCAGGATCCCCAGCCCCATATTGCTGTGGTGTTTTGGTCTCCCCCTCCATCCCCCCTACAGCCCCTGTTATCGCTGTCCATCTCGCTTCAGTGTAGGCTGTAAGTCCCCATGGCTGCTGCCCTGCCGCCTTATTGACCCTTTTAGAACGCCGCCCCCCCCCGGTCCATCTGCGAGTGGCACCCACCCACCCAGCCCGCACGTCACCGCAAGAGAGCAGGGAGCTATTTACGGGAGATGAGTGACTGCAGAGTTTTCGGGCCGCTGCTGACATCCGCGGTTCTGCCGGCTCTTCCTGACGGAGCGGACGGGAGAAGACAGAGAACTGGCATAATGGGGTGAGGGGGATGCCCCGGGGGCTGCTGACGACCGGGCAGAGGCCGAGGGGGAGTGGGCTTCCTGCAGACACCGTGCGTCTGGACCTGAAGCCAATGCAGCCAGTCCGTCACCGAATGGACAGCCTCTGCTACTGGCTGGACCCCTGCTGGTGGATCCATGAGCCAGGGCTGGGCCACACCCCGGTGTCCGAAGGCAGCCCAGGACCCACAAGCGGTCGAGGCGGGGATCGTCCTGCCTCGTTTCTCTGGCCCCTCCCCGTGCTCAGAACCAGCAACCTGGATGTTGTACTTTAGACTAGATACAGGGGCGCCACTACTTAGACTTTGGGCCCCATGAAAGCATATCGTATTGGGCCCCCAAACCAAGACAAATCCAATCATATCACACATTCTTTCGGGTCCCCCAGTCATCCTGACTTCCCAGCCTTCCCAGCTCCCCTAGCGGGGGCTTCCGGTCTCGGAAAGCCCCCGGGACTCAGCCCCCCGCTGTGAGTCAGCCAATTAATAAAACATAAAGACTCCTGCTGCAGTGCCAGGTTCAGGCTCCTGGAGGGGGGCGCGTCGTCATTAGGAGGAGACTGATCGGTGAGATCGCATCTCAGGGCTGTGTGTTCTCCTCTCCGCGCCGCCACTTGTGCATCCGTTTCTCTTCCTTATTTGTGTAACGTGTTCCCGTCGATGTGCGTGAGTATCCCACCACTCAGCCGGCTCCCCCTGCCTGAACTCTGCCTGCACACCGGCTCCTGCTTTGGAGCCATGGTTTTCATGCCACAGCCTGTTCCTGTCTGTCGACGGCCGCTTTCAGGATTTCCCTCCTGAGCTGAGAAGCTGGTTCATGAGAAGGCGCATTGATACAGGGCGATACATTTTTCTCTAGATCTAACGATTCTGTCCATGTCTTCGGGCAGCCCTGAGGCGGCGCGATCGATGTCGTTATCAGCTGAGTTATGGCCTCTTCATTCCAGCAGCCTGGAGACTTGGTCCCCTCCCAGAGGGCCCAGGAGCACGGTGACATCCACCCAGCGTCATCGTCACCTCCCTGTGGCCTGGGCCGCTATTGCACACAACATCCTACCCAAGCAGAAACTCCCAGCAAGTGTCACAGACTTCCCCGTAGAACCTGAGAGATCCTTATCGTCATAAACCAAAATAAATATGCATTCAAACTGTTTACACAGAAACTCATTACTCCACTCCTGAGGGCTGAGTGTAAGGACGCCACGCTGCCATTTGGTGACAGCCTTAGTGAACGTGCCCGTCGCCTTACAGATTTGTGAGAGACCCTGTCCGGCTTCATGCTTTTCAGAGCATTCACAGGGTGGTCCCTCTCACAGTCCCGCTCTCTCACAGGGCGCCTTCTTACCGCGGTTCGTCCAGCATGTGCTAAAGGCCCCGCCAGCTTCCCCAGTGCTCCTAAACGCATCCGTCTCTGGAGAAGCCTTACTAGTTCAACTGGTTTGCACGCTGCTGTGAACATGTAGGCATTAGATTTAGGACATGGCCTCATAATCTGATGGGCGTCAGTGGGACCTCCTAAGGAAGCTCGGTTGTAGACTGCTACAAGGTTTCACACCACTAAAACCATGCATTTAGGTACAACCCCAAAAGTCTGGACGCCCCCCTGTTGGCCACAGTCACTACATTACAGGGAGCAAAAGCAACAAACCTACCCTTGGCTGTAGTATGTTTGAGGCTCTTAATTGGAGTGGCTCCCGTCCAGAAGTGCCAGGCTGCTTTAGGTCGCAGCTTTAGTCACAGCACTACCTGCAGAAGTGAGGGCTGGGTTCAGGGACACCCTAGCTGTCCTCTGATTGGCCCCCAGATGCCTCGTTGGGCCTCGCTGAGTGATCCCTATCGGGGACGAGGTATATCCCCACCATATCTGAAACTCTTCAGCTGTAGGATTAGCGTGTTTCTGTGTGATGGCAGCCCCATTAATGGTCGGGTTTATTTCTCCTCATGCTCGGCTGAATCCCTTTAGTCTGCTGGCAGTTTGCAGAATCAGCCCTCCTGTGCCCCTGCTCCTGTAGTCCTAGGGGTCACCTGAGCCTCCAATACACAGTTTTGGGAGTCGTGCCTCTCCCCTGTGGCATGTCCATCCTCTCCTATGAGACTCCCCGGCGTCTCTGTGTGGCCCTGACCTTGTGCTGTCTGTCTCCTTACAGAACACCGAGCGAGTGCTGTTTAAGATCCGCGTGGTCGGGGGATCAGCCTCCTACAGCTACCTGTCTCCCCAAGACGGACGCCCCTTGTGCCACCCTGCCGTAGACAGGTAAGCCCTCGGCACGCCCTGTAGTGGTATCTTTCCGTCTTCAGAGGCCCCCAGCGCTGTAGGATAATGCTGCTGACATTATGTGGCTCTGTGGGTTTAGATGAGGTTCCTGTGATCGGAAGGTTGCTGGGTCAGATCCCAGCATATGCAGAGTGATTTCACCACTGGGCCCTTGAGCGAGGCCTTTACTTGCTCCTGGCTGACCCCGCGTTCTCAGGAATGTATGTCGCTTCGGATACAAGCTACCGCTAAACGGATATTCCTCTGTGGTTCAGATGCCCCTCAGTCCCCCACAAACCCTAACCTTCCAAACTGGTGACAGGTCGCGTCCAAAATTACAGTGCAGGGAGTGCGGCGGCATGGTGTCACATGTGAACGCGCTCCCTCGCACTTCCCATGACACGTCTGGCTAAAAACGCAGCTCACCAGGGCTGAGGTCCGGGCTTCACAAACACGCATGCTGCCTTGTGTCATCCTGAGATAATCTCTCACAGGTGAAAGGAGGGATTATTTGTTAATAAGACACTTTCAAGAGCCGCTGCAGGGGATTAGCACGAGTGTGACATTCGCTAGTCGTGCGTCATCGCCCTGCCGCTGAAGCCTTGCGGACTCTCACTCTGGAGGACTCATCGTGCGGGTTGGGGGGGGATTGTGGCTCCCTCTCCCAGTCTGCTTTGGGATGCCCTCACTTAGCTGCTCCTTCTACACGCCGTGTCCACCTATGGTAATCATTCCTGTGTCTCTCAAGCCTTGTGGACGACACTGACTGGCAGAGAGCCTCGGCGGCCCCCCGGCTGTGAAGGAGAGCCCCCCCCTGCTCCCGCTCCATGGCTTGGGGTCGGCGTGGCTCTCTTTCGTGTGTAAATGCAGCCTGGGATATTTATAACTCACTCCTTTGTGCCGCGTTTCCGCTCGGAGGACTCCCTCGCCGCTCTGCAAAAAGGCCAGTTTGGGCTGAGCGATGCTCCTTTGAATAAACCTGTATGGGTGTGCCGATCAACCTTTTGTGTTCGCTCTGCTCCTGTGAGGTCCCCCTCCCCCCAGGAGGAAAGGGGCCCGTCTTTAATCATTTCTCCAGAAGTCTGTCGGGATCAGGTGAGTATGCACTTCTAGAGGAGCTTGACTAACTAAACGTGTCCTTTGTCTAGCTAAATGTTTTTCTTTCTTGCCACGTTACGGTCTCTGGAGAGGGGGTGTGCAGATGGGCGTCGCCTGGGGGGGGACAGATTCTGATCACAGAAAGTGGCCCTCGAAATCCGGTGGTCCGACCTCCAAAGTGGGTGATGCTTGTGTAAGAGGGGATGCCAAGCAGTACTACTCCAAAGGAGGTGCAGTTACTCAATATGTGCCAGCTTCTCTGTGAATATTCAGAGAATTTAGTGGAATAAAAGGCTTTGCGACACTTTGGCCTTGCGCACTGAGTTGGTCTGTCGCTGCAGAGCCATTGACAGACATGACGGTCGTCCGTCGTTCATTTTTAATGGCTCTTCGGGATGAGAGCGCACTCCCCCTCGCCTCATCACTCTCTGCGACTCTCTTTTTAATAGTAAAATGGCTGGTATAAAAATGTGAGTGGTATTGTTATGGTGATGCGTGTGTTTTTACCCCCGCCCCGCTAAATCACAAAGGGGGTGCTCTGTGACACCGCGTGTCTGTGCGTCTGGCGGGTACTGCAGCGAGAAAGCAGGTGTGAGGTCTGCCACCCCCCCCCCCAGCACTCACCCTCACCTCTCACAAATAGTATGTGCGAGGAGGGCGCACCATCCTGCAGAGGAGGGTGTATGTCGTACCGCCAGGCACCTCCTGCAGCCAGCTGAGAGCTGCTGCCTGCTGCTAGACCCAGGATACCTTAAAGGGGGATTACAATAAAAAATAGATGTATATCGATCTGCGGGGGCTCCTTTTGCAGCAGTACAGTATCATCTGGAGGGCTGACTCATGTTATCAGCCTGGGGAGGGGGGTTGGAGGGGGGGGAGTGCCACCTCTTTTAGTTTTGTTTTCTCCCATTTCTGACGCTCCAGACACACGGGTGTGTTGCTGTTAATTCCCGTCAACGGTCACAGAAACAGCCAGGCGGGAAAGCGAGCTTCGTCTCAGAATGAATCTCATCCTGCCTGTAGGAAACGCAGCACGGGTTACACCCACATGTTATATGTGTCATACGTGTCGCATGTGTCGGGCTTGGTCCGTGCACGGCCTGGCCCCACCCTGGTGTTCCTGTTAGTACGTGTCATACCTGCCCCCACTGAGCCATAATAATGCATTATCTATCCAGCATGTCACCTTTCTCATTGTTTAGCAGGTTCTTTTAGATAAAAGGGCTTCCTAAAATTCAAGAATTTTACTGTACTCTGTTTGAACAGGATATTTTTTTACTGGAGAAATACAGGTTAGACATCAAGTAGTGCTCTATGTGGAATTTAATTTTGTGGTCTTTGTTGATCTTTGTCAAATCAGCTTGGAAACTTTTATAGATTGATATCAATGCCTTCGTTATCTACAGAACTCTGTATTTTTGGGTCTAACTGGGAGTTCTCAGTGTAATGAGTTTTTATTTATTCATTTAAAGTCTCCGAACTTACTGGGGTTTTAAACCCTGATTAAAATTGTACAGTGTAATATTGATTATTATTAATATTTATAATTCTTATTAATAATCATAATTATTATTTTTTTAGTATTAGTCTCCTTTAATCATATGCAAGGGAAATGGTTATTTTAGCTGTAATATTTTGTATTAATTTATTCCTGACTTTGGGAAAACATTCATGTCCATTTACATAAAGAACACTCTTCTGAACCGTCAAACTCTTCAGAGATGGTTAAAAAAATTCAACAATCAGTAAAGGACAAGCAGTGTTTTTAACATCCATTCTCGTGACACGAATCATCCTGAATGTTAAGCCATACTTTCAACAGCGATGATATTACACGCAAAGCATGATCCCGTCTAACGAACATAAATCTAAAAATGGCTCACCTGGTGACACTGATTTTTATGTTCGTTTTGTTTCAGTCGCTCTTTGTTGTAGGCGACGTCAGAGGTCGGCGGGGTCGAGGTTTCGCTTTAATCTGAAATCTATCGATCTGTTTACATCAGACACACATCCGATCTTCCCCCGTGTATATAAAACAAAGCATGAGGAGGGTGAGAGACGCACCAAAGCAGCCGTGTAATCCCACGAGTGGGGAACGTTTTGCTGTGCGTATCATAGACGAGCTGCATAATCGGTAATCACATCAAAGGAGGGCATGAACACACCCACCCACCCGTTTACTATCCATGTCCCCATTTGCCCCCTTTTTTCGTCGTTCTCCTTTCGTGCCATTGTAGTTATAAGGGTGACACCTTGTGGTTGTATTGAGTATTACAACCGGAATATGAAGAATATTTTTCCCACACCAATGATACAGTAGATTAGGTAGACGGCACGCTGTTTTATCTAATCAAATAACGAAGAAAACGTGGAAACCGAGGCTCCATGCGTACATGAGTGTGCGTATGGGGCATTACCAGAGCAGTTTCTTACATATTGACAGATTGCCATTTTCTCTCTGGATTTTTGATGCTCGATGAGGGATTGCTTGGAAGTATGCATCGCGCTCTCTCTGGGGTTCAGAAGACATCCTCTGCACTTTTATGTGTGACCTTCAGGGACACCACAGCTGACCGCTGGCTCTGTTGAGAGCCTTGAAACGGCCATGCTGACATTATTGTCTGTACCAGTGCAATGACGATGTGCCAATTAATTAGACTTCTGCTAAAATTGGGGGGCAGCTTTTTTGATTGGGCTGGGCTTGATTTGTTCCCACCGTTTTGAGGACGTTGTTTACACAGAAACCTGCTGGGTGTGGCAGATTCGATTTGAAGTGTTTCCCATGTGCCAATGGCCTGCTAGAGCACCCAAATCTCACTGTCATGGGCAGCTGGGGGGGTGGGATGGCTATCAGGATGTGCCAAAATATAAGGAGGACGGTCACCCTCACCCCCGCCGCGTTTAAGGAGGACGGTCACCCGCACTCCCGCCACGTTTAAGGAGGACGGTCACCCTCACTCCCGCCGCGTTTGAGGAGGACGGTCACCCTCACTCCCACCGCTGAGGCGCTGACCTGGCCATTCCTCAGTGGTCAATCCCACTCTTTCCGTTCCGCAAAAGGCTGTTGATGAATATCCAGGGGGCACTGCCTCATTGCATTTTTGCCTTTTTCATTTTAAACCATTCATGTCGTTGGGAAGACTGGAGAACAGCGTGTCAGTGTGAGGAAACCTCGTCGCTTCATATAAATGGCAGCTTTAATCAAGAGCAGAGGCTCTGTGGAGACAGGGGGGTGGTCCTGATGAGCCAATAACTTATGCAGTTTGGGGTAGAGCAATAGACTGGCCCCCACTAGAGAAGCTGCCTCCTGCTAAATCCTATCAGCCCCAGTTGGCGTTGCACGGCAACATTGACTTGCTCTGGCTAGAGAAAGCCCACCAGGGTGTTCTCGGCTCTGATTGGCTGCAGAGTGAGGTCTCCAGGTCACATGGGCGCATTACCTTTGAGTCTCAAACTGTGAGATGAGCAGGAGCCTGACAGAACAGAGTCTCCACAGCCACAGATACACAAGCTATTAGGAGGAAACGTGTCACAATCGAGTCCCAATAACCTGGGACCACATATTACGTAATACAAGTGGTGGCCTGATGGTTAGGGAAGCTTACTTGTAATTAAAGGGTTGTTGGTTTGAATCCCTGACCAGCAAGGTACCACTGAGGTACCCTGACCAAGGTACTGCCCTCAAGCACTGCTCCCTGGGCGCTGAATTAGCTACCCACTGCAATGTCACATATGGGTTACATGCAGAGAACACATTTCATTGTGCACTGTGTGCTGTGGTGTGTCAACAATCACCTTTAAAAACATTGAGTTTTTAAAAATGTATTCAGCTTTCAGATGGTTAAAGTGAATCAGATCCTCACACACCATGCGGAGAAGCTAAGTGTTGGGTGATATACGTTACACATCCATCTGTGTGTGTGTGTGTGTGTGTGTTTCCTCTCATCACCATCTTTCTGTCTGTTTTATAGCTATGAGTATTGTGTTTTATAGCTCTGAATATCTGTTAGTGGCAGCAAATCTGTAAATCGAACAGACTGCAGAAGTGTAATAATATCACTGTTATGGAGGACTGTGAGTGTCATAATGGTTTACTATATTGTCTGTTGAGTGGAAATAAATGTGTGTGATATTTTAAGCATCATGAAGAAATCAATATCATTTTTAAACAGTGTGGTGTAGCATTTAGCTGTCAAATTTAGGGCCAATGTAAATAATTCACCTGAAATTAGTGTTAAGTTTCAGGCTCTGAGAGAGGGGGTCGTTTGGCTGTACGTGCAGACTGCATAATCAGTGCACAAGTGGCTTTATTGCTTGGTAATATCGCCTTGTTCTGGTGCTTTCCTTAGTGACTATAAAGCATCTTGAAGTCCCTAATATAGCATGTAAGCTGCACTTGGACAGTATCAAGCATCATAACACTGGTCCAGAGAAGCTCGTTTCCAGAGCAGAAGGGCAATGGCAGATGTGCCAGAGGGAGTCCTCTCTCACTAGGGACCTGATAGCAGCGTGCAGAGGAGAGGCACGCTTAGCTATAGGTCCTGCTGTGTCATGTGATCTGAGCATGGTCACCAGGGGCATTGCAAGTGGGGGGGGGATGTGATTATAACACCCCCACTTTTGCTGAAACACGATTTCATCCTCCCCCACTTTTGTCAAATATAATACGATAATAAAATATGTGCTGTTATGGGTATGAGAGCGGACTGAACTGTAGCCCTGATTGGGGAGGAAAAAAAACGCATGTAAACTTAGGCTACACACATA
>JAODKN010000093.1:8016195-8031350 GCA_026774425.1 Petrocephalus zakoni
GCTTTTTGGCAGCTTTGTGTAAAAGGGTTTTTTTCTAATAAATCGTGTTCTGGTGCAGAATCGACATTTTGTGGTGTGCGTGTTTCCCTGTGCCCCCCCCCCCCCCCAGGCAAAGTGCTCCCCGTGACGGCATACGACAAGGATGGGGTCCGCGTGCTCCTGCACTTCGCCACCGAGTGCCCGCCGGGCCGGCCCGACGTGCTGGTGCTGGTGGTCTCCATGCTGAACACGGCGCCGCTCCCCGTCCGCAACGTGGTGCTGCAGGCCGCGGTGCCCAAGGTGGGCCTCGCCTGGGGTGCCGTGGGTTCTGATCTCTGTTTGCATATGAAACTGGAGGTCCGGTTTCTCAGTGGGGCAGAGAAGCGCTGCACAGCATGCCCTAGTGCTCTGATGGATGGAGCGTGGACCCTTTAATGTGTCTTTTAAAAACACGTTGATCAAAGTCAAGAGTGAAAAATGGTGCCATCCTGCATTCTGCAGTGGCCCCTGGCTTACTGTCTGCATGCTCCTCACCATTTCTGGGCCGCAAACCCAAACAGTAACAGCCTATTGTTACTGCCCCCCCCCCCATTGTCCCTTCTCCCCTTCATTGTCTGAGTTTTTCTCTCGGGCGATTTCGAAAACAATTTAAGTCTCATCTTGCCAAAACTTGAATGTCAGAGGCGTTTGAGCTGTCTGGAGAGTTTTTTTTTTTTCTTTTTTAAACATTGGGCTTCCTGTATCCCTTTTCAGATTTTTCACATTTTTAATTTTGATTTCCAGCCGGGAGATGTAGAAGTGAAATATGCAAATAATTCCTACCTCTACCATTCGGGTCATAACTCAAAAAACAGGAACGGCTTGCATTCAGACCGGTTTGAGTCCTCGATTATCCACTGCAGATGACTATGCTAATGGTAGAAGGGCCCATGCCGGTTTGTCATCAATAAAGAGGCAAGATGCATCAATCAGACCGTCGCAGGATGCTGCTTGCGTTTGGAAAATGGGTGTAAAGAATGTTCTGAGGGGTAGTCCTCCCCGGGGAGGAATACCGGATTTCAAATATTCATTATAGAAAATCAATGATATGCTGTACGCCATTCAGACAGCCCTTATGATGACTGTTAAATGTTTAATGGAGGGGCTGAACACTCTGTGAGCTTCCCAGTCCTGCTAAACACTCCATGAGTGATGACCTGGGGGGGGGTTCTTCCTGAATTGATTTTACTAGGCCACCCTACCCTGTATATGTTGCATGTACTGGCTTCAGCGTGTCTGCTCTTCTCTTCTGAACAGTGGGCCTTCTTCATAGTCTTTTTAACAAGCTACAGCCAAGAAAAGTCTTTTTACCAAGCAAAATATGCTGTATTCTTTCCTGCTTTTACCGTATATAATTGGTATCTTAAAGTGCAAGCTTTAGTGAATTGATCGAACGCATGATTCGGTGTAAAGAACCAAAGCAATGTGAGCACACGGAACGGGTTCTGTGCACTATTTGTTCATTTTAATTCGTTTTTTTTTATTCTGGTAATCTAACCGTATTGTTGCAATCTGATGCTCCTGCCTCCCACTCACTCAATTTATTTATTGCAGTCGATGAAGGTGAAACTGCAGCCCCCCTCAGGGAGCGAGCTGGCCCCCTTTAACCCCATCCTGCCCCCGGCCTCCATCACTCAGGTGATGCTGCTGGCCAATCCACTGAAGGTAAGCATCGCACGTACATTGCGAGCTCTCCGCTGCTCCGCCACCTAGCAGACACCCGCTGCGTGAAAAGCAATAAATCAGGATGGCTGCGTGGAAACCAGAGGGGAAAAAAACTCATCAGTTGATTTATGTAGGCCGGTGTCTGGGTCAGATGGTCTTCCCTTGTTCATTGGGTATCTTATAAACATTTTAAATATCATGATATCATTTTTAAATAGCACGAGGTAATGAATTTGCTGAGCTTGCAGCATACTGGCCAGTTAGAACAAGCCCTGTATGTCCGTGAGGTATGGCCACTCTACGGCAGTTGAGTGACTAACCCTAATGTGGTCATTGATTTTTTTTTTTCTTTTTCGTTTTTGTGTTTTTTTTTTTTTCCCCCCTTAATTTCAGGAGAAAGTTCGTCTGCGCTACAAGCTTATGTTTACACTTGGGGATCGGCAGTGCACAGAGGTGGGGGAGGTGGACCAGTTTCCCCCGGTCGAAAAATGGGGGAACCTTTAGTCCCCTGGAAGCAGTCTAAAGGCAGAGTGATGCTCCGTGGTGGAGAAGGGTTGACCGAGTATCCCAGAGTGCACTGAGAGGGTCATTGGTTAAGGATGTTTAATCGTAGTAGAGATGTGCTGTTAACATTATGCCAGCCATCATAGCTCAGTCTGGTGTAATGTTTTATTTAGTTGTTTTAAATTTTTCCTTGCAGTTTGTCTAGCTGTTTGGGTCCTTAACTGCTGAGCTTGGCATACAGCGATAGATTGCACTTTAAGGTTAGATTCAAAGAAATGTTTTTGCGAAGGAGGGGTCTGGGTGTGCATGTCTTTGGGTACATCTGGGGTGCAGCCAGTGGTTAGGGATTAATTTCAGACCGTAAAGAAACTGTTTGCCTAGCGTGGGGGGGGGGGATGGTCGCTGCTCAGCAGATTGTTTTGTGAACTGTTGCCTCGGGGAGGAAAAGTGTGGCTGGTGAGGGACGCCTCTTCTCCACCGGAGTCCGTCTTCAATACCTCATCGATTCATCAGGCACCTGTGAAGGGAGCAGCCGACTCACCTGAGCACATGGAATCATCTTCTGCTTTTCGTTTGTTTGTTTGTTTGTTTTTGTGCATTCGTTTGGTACTTTTGTCTGAGCCTTGCCAGTGACCGTTGCCATTTCAGACTGTGCAGAGACGTCTTGTACCGAAGGTGTTTGATGTCTGGGGTACCAACGGCCAATATTCAGGGTATTTTTTTTTGTGTGTCTGTCATTATAGATAGTAAGCTTTTTTTTCTCATCTTTGAGTATTTTGCTTACAGCACTGTTGCTGGTACTTGAAAAGGTCTTTCAGGAACGTGGTGCAGTCAGCTGGGTTAGCAACAGGCCGCTAATGCATGACAGAAGGAGGCCATTGCAGTATTTTCATTTAGGTGATGCTTTCTGTTGTGCTTATTTATGCTGTCTGACAAAGCCCTCTTTCAGGTGTTATGGTTCGTAATCCCCATCCCACCCCCCAATATGTTGACATCACTCCTCCAGGACCTTCCCTTCCCTCGTGACTTTGATTGTTGGTAACCGGTACCAGTATTGTTTTTTTATTTTTATTTTTTTTTGGGGGGGGAAAGCTGATATTCTGATGTCAGAGGTGCTCTCCTGTATATTGTTCCATTGAGAGCTTACGTTAATGGGCTCTGTTGGAGGTTGACAGCATCCTTGTGCACTCAGAATATGGCATTGTTGCTATGGGGCCTTTTGATTGGCTGCCCCTAATGTACGTCTCCCGGTACACTCATCTTTCTACTAAAGCCCTTTTCCTTGTCAGCACTGTGAACAGTACCCAATGGAAAAAAAAGAAGAAAAAAAAACCACTCCAAACATTCATGTACATTGCTGTATTTATTGTCCTTTTAGAGGTTAGAGCTAACGTATATGTATCTTATGGCTAACAGAACTTGTATATATTTCATCGTGGACAATGTTTGACTGCATGAAGAATTAAAGTCTTCATTTTAATTGGAATCAGATCTGCTTCATTCAATATGAGGATCTGCTGAGTAGCTAAGATGGAGATAAGGTAAATATGTCACATAAAAAGTAGATCATGCCAGCACTTGGCAATGTGTTCCTAGCCAGAAATTGATCTTTGTTACTTAATTTATGCAGGTGATGGGGGGGTTCTTATCCATTGTCTAGTTAGCAGATATTTCCTCAAAGGCAACTTGCATGTAACTTCACATAATGGCATACCATGTTGTATATTTGAATTTAATTTTGATTATTCATTCTGGCTGTCCCCTCCAGGTTGTGATGGGTATGGGTTAGCGTTGCAGGATGCAGTATGACTCTCTTCACTTGAACCTTCCTGCTGTTCGTCACACTAATTGAATGACTGGGTCAGTGATGTTAATGAAAATGATGCTTGAAAGGTAACTTCCAGTGTATGAAGGGTGTCCTGTGTCACAAACTGTTAACCTGTTTCTTTTGGGATGGGGCTGTCGAGAAGAAGGGAGGGTGCAGTCATCCAAGCACACAATCACCTCTCTCCCTGTGCTCAGTTGCTGGAGTTTGGCCTATAGTTGGCAGATGCGCTGAAATGCTTTCTGAACACAATGCGTTCTGTCACCTTACCATGTTTGCACAGTTCCTTAAAACACGCGGAGAACATCTTCACAGCCAGTGAAATGAAATGCAAGATCCCATTGCAGTCCACTTATTATGAAGGAGCAATGGCCAACACAACAGATGGGCTTATATTGTCCTTTGTGCTGCCAGAAGAAGGGAATTTCCTAGGTGCTGGAAGCCTGTTGTAAGTGTGTGTAATGATGAACCCCGGGCACCAATTACGCATCAGGTGTTGCCCCACCCAAACCATGTCCGCCTCAGTCATGACCATTGTACCCAGGCTTGCTTATCAGGTCCTATTGAGACAGAGCAGTTGGCAGAGTAATCCTGGAGGAAGATAACCAGCATGGACCTCTTATCACCTCCACCTCAGCATTTTCAGAGCCTTCATCTCTATCTTAATCTTCAGCTGCATCTCTAGACCACAGCAAAATGGCAGGCATCAGAGAGATTAGTCCACTGCATGTTGCAGGAAGATGGGAGCTGACTATCATCTGAGGCCATAATGATCTAATGCAAATGTATTTATTCTGTGGCCAAATAAGCTAGAATTAACCTGAGTTCTTCTGAATTTAGTATATTTACATTTTGTGTTTTTAACTTGTTTCAACTACCCTGATCATTACTTGTCACATACTTTTAACTTAATGAAGCTTTCTGTTGTAAATGTGATCTTGATCATATTTCTTTGCTAGTTTCAGAAATCTAACTTGAATAGAATTTTCAAAGCCACCTTATTCTTGCCATTCTGTTTCTGGCAAAATCACAGTTCAAGACTTCATACAGTAATCCATTTTCCATAATCACTTATCGAGTATAGGGTTGTAGTCAGAAAAGTATGCCCAGAAGCAGAGAAAACCCACACACACATTAAAGGGAAGGTACCAACCCCCATTTCACCCAGTGGCACGTCTTTTGATTATGGAAGGGAACTCATTTGAACACAGGGGGAATATGCTAACTCTAATAACACATTCTGAAAGGCCAGATTCATTCAGTGCCTTCTCATCTAGGTACCAATACAATACTCTGAGAAATACTATCTCTGAGAAAACTGCTCAAAAAATTATACATGTATATTGTTTTGGTCTTCGTGTAATTTACATTTACATTTTCCAATTTATCTGTTGATTATGATAAAATACTTCGTTAATACGTATAATTAATTTTTAAAAGATTAAAACATTTGTAGGGGGAACATGTCTAGATGGTATATAGTTATACCCATATGGTGTTCGATGTATATAAATAATACCAATTAGAATAAGCTAATACACCTTCATTTTTATCACGCATCTAGGTGGAAAACGTATCGGTTCTATGACAGCGACAGCTACGTGCAAACCGGTAACGAAATGGGTTTAAAAAAAAGAAAATGCTGTGGCAATGCGCGCACACGTAATCTGCGCGTCCCGAAAATGTTACAGAAATACGTGGACGAGCATGCAGTACGTTGCGTCCGGATAACCTAGGTTCCGGTCCAGTGTTCCCCTGACCACAAAGATGCGCAAATAATCATGACCGCGCACGCAAAAATAATCTATACAATAAGATTTGTGCGTGCGCGCACCCGCGAACTCTTTGTGTGGTGGCGTAGAGAAGCGCGGAGGAAAAGCCATGGCGGACGAAAAACCCAAGGTGAGTAAAATGAACAGTTAGCTAGTCATATCGTTTGAATTGGCCTATTTTAGAGACTGCATATATTAAAGTAATACCACGACTTGTAAATTAATTGCATTCGTGTTGATTTTTAGTATTCTTTTATTCTTTAATTAGTGAGCCTGGCGAAAATCCGGAGTTGATGGTAAATGAGGCTGGCGGTTAACTAGCGAGCTACTAGTTGGCTTGTAAAAGATAGTGTTCGTTTTTTTCTAAAAGAATGTTAGGCTTTCCGTGGTAAACTGAAAATGTCACAATATTGTGTCCATTTTGATTTTTTCACACGACCACATATGTACTTTTTGATGTGCCGAACTAGCTATCTTACCTAACTAGTAGGCCTAGTGAACATTCGAGTGACGTACACCTAGTTAGCTGGCTATGTACTAGTTAGTCAGATAAATTCCTATTGAATTATAAGATTATGCCTGTATATTAAAGCGTCTTAAGTTTATTTCCAGCGGCTCGCGCGCTATTAGCTGGTAACGTCTGCGTTAATCGGAATTAATGTGTTTTAGAAACGCTAATCGTTTTGGCGCGTGCTCGCGGTCTTTGACCGCGGAGCACGAGCGTGCTTTTAATTACCAGGCCGTTCGGTAATCGTCTAGTTAGTATCTGTGCACCGTCTGGTTATGAAATATGTGTATAAAGAAACCTCGCCTCGATTAGATAACCACTTTTACTGCGAGTCCGATGTCACGCTGGTCGTTGTTTTTCTGCGGTTAGTCTGTTAACATAACGAGCAGTGTAGCGCTGACATTGTTTTAAACAAAATATATCACCGCTAGCCAACATTTTGAAGGGAATTGGTCGTTTCACATGTGTTGATGTTTCGTGTGGAAGAATTCCAAACGACGCATATCGGCTGGCTTCGACCATGATTCGTTTTAATAATGTCATTTGAAGTCAACGTGCTTGTAAACGTTTTGGAAAGTTTTTAGTTTTTGGGCTTGTATCGGTGCATGGCTGCCTGATCTGATTTAGCATCTCGGCAGTAAGTCAGCATTGGTGACAACCTATGAAAGCGGATTTTTTCCGCACAGTGAAAGCAGCTTACTTGTTATGCCGATTATACTCCAAATCGAGCGCGCCAGTAGATCATGTCCGTGTGTTTTACTTGCATAATATCGCATTTGGGCCCCATTCTTTTAACCTGTGGTGGGCAGTCCAATTCAGACACATGGCAGAAGTGTACGAATGCATGTCAGCTCCTTTCTAGCGTGGTTCAGCAGGTAGGGTAGCGGAAGGCGCTTAATTTGAATTACTCTTATTAATACATAAAGCTGGGCAATATTATATGGGTAATATTTTCAGGTAAGGAATGTGGTGCAGAGTACTAGAACTGAATATTGCATTATGCAGTTGCTTGTGGACTTTCTCCAGAGCCAGCACTGACTCCTGTACTGGAAATCAACAGATCTGAAGTTCTGACTCATTCTATGAGGCCGCTGTTTAAATGCAGTACACTTGTTATATGTCTCAGCAGACTGTTGCTCCACAGATACTTATTTATATTTGCTTTGATTGACAGCTCTCATGAATATTCTGTTCTTACTGTTACTCTCAATCTACTGGTGCTGTGCATTGAGCAACCACCAACTGGCAGGTAGCCGGCATAATAATGTTGGACAGTCAAGAAAAAAAAATCCCATTTCCTCATAAAGGTTGTATAGATATCTGCAATTTTCCTTTTGCCCTAAAGTCTAATAACTGGGAAGTCTCCTTACGAAATAACTAGAAAGTGCTTTGAGAAACTTGCTTGTACTGATGTACTATTTTGGAAGATATCATTTCATAGAAAGATTAAATATTTTTGTGCTTCTCCCTCATTTCAGCTTCTATTTGTGACATTTTGTCCTTATCCAAAAAGTAATAATTGCTTTTTCTCTTCTAAATGGCTCTATTATGTCTGTTGTCATCGAGTGCTGATTCCACGTTTACAGTTTTCAGAAGAATGGTCACGGGTAACTGTGAATCTGTGTTTATCTGGGGAGTTTGAATTCACAAAACGCTGCCTGCCCCTTCCCAGGAAGGAGTGAAGACGGAAAACAACGACCACATCAACTTGAAGGTGGCGGGGCAGGACGGCTCTGTGGTGCAGTTTAAGATCAAGAGGCACACGCCACTCAGCAAGCTGATGAAGGCGTACTGCGAGAGACAGGTGACGCTCAGGACCCTCAGCTCCCAGCAAACCCTTTCCCTGGGGCCTCTCTGTCCCACCCTTTGCTGTCCCGAGACCCGGCAATTTTGAAAGTATTGAATAAAGTATGAGCTAACCTGCAGCAGGTGGCACTGTGCCGATGGTGTCCTTTGCCTTTTCACTACTGCTCTGTTCCCTTCCTACATCAGTGTTTGTCTAGCTACAGTCAGTCTTATTTGGTGTTCTATAAAACTGATCTACCATGTCAGGTTTTTGTGCATGTCGATCCCAGGATGCCACGGAGCAGCTGGGACTGGACGACATCCATCTCTGCTATTTGGGGATGTGTAATGGAAGTAGCCTTTATAATCGAATCAGTTTTATGTTTTGAAGTGTCTCCAAAACAAATTCACGTGACGTGTAGCTGCATTGTTTCTGGTAGTGTTTAGCTGTTATGCTACCCAGTGTAAAACACAATTTTAACAAGACTCCTGTATGGTTTGAAAATGGATCCCATTATCTTTCTGACTACACCTGTTCTATATGGTCATTAACCAGCACTCTTTCCCTTCTGGGAGCTCATTATTTTAACTAATGCCATTGTGAAATTTTCTGTTATCCTTTGTCTTGCTTTCCTTTTAATGCATATTTTCATACTTTGCTGGCATTGATTTGAAAAGATTGTGTGTTACTCTCCAGGCTTCATCACTTGCAACAAGTGTAGACTGTTAGGAAAGCTTATCTGTGATGACAACACTTTGTTTTGCTTTGTGTGTGATTATGTCCGATGTCCTGACTTGTGTGCAGGGCTTAACAATGAGACAGATCCGGTTCCGGTTTGATGGACAGCCAATCAATGAGACAGACACACCTGCACAGGTACTGTAAACTTGGAGATAACCAGGTGCTTCCTATTGTAACTTTTGTTAGGATATTAAACTTCACAGTTTTGCAAGCAAAGTAGTTTTCCTTTCCTTAAGCTAATCTTTTTTTTCAGTGGACCAAACTAAGTGTTCACTAATTGCTAGAAGTCACCCAAAAATTATTTGAATACAGAAACCTATTGTAGAATCAGTTTTTCCTAGTAATTTTCCCAGCTTTTTATATTCACTTCTTATCCGAAAGTGCTGCCTAGAGTGGAGTCTCCCATGGTGAAATTTGGCATGTGATAATCATAAGTTTGCCAGGGTTTATTTCAAATGCATGAGCCAACGCTTCTTGCTCCTTGTGGCAATGTACCTGTAAGTCATGATTTTTATTAATTTGTGGCTGACTGTTGCAACTTTCTTTTTCACAGTTGGAAATGGAGGATGAGGATACCATTGACGTTTTTCAGCAGCAAACAGGAGGCCAATATTAGACAGATCCAGTGTCCCCTGGCTTCGGCTCCCCCGGAACCCCTCCTGTCTCCCTCACTCTCTTTCGCCAGTACTTTTCCCCACACAGACCCCCTCAGTCAGCACAGAATGACTACCATACAAACCGAGGGATCTCTGTGATACAAACAGTTGTATAGTGTTCTCATTCTTGCTTTAGCTCCTTTTTGTACGTGATTTTTTAAATCACCAAAACACGCAGGTGTAAGTGGTCCATGAAGACTCGAATTAGGGGTGCACGATTCAGAAAACCTCACGATTCAATTTGATTTTGATTCTTGGGCTTGTGATTCTATTTTAAACCGATTCTCGATTCAAAACGTTCATTATTTTTTAATTTTCCATCAGTCTGATCGGAAATACAGCCCTGAGAAGTCGCATTACAAAAATATGAACTGTTGCAATTATAAACTGCAAACCTTCAACTTAAACAAATTAACACTTTACTATCTGAGCAGAAACCAGTATTGCACCATCTATAGGACTAGCAAACTCCTATCTGGAAAATCAGTTAAACTCGCGCTGTTACAAAATGGGAACTATGAATCGATTTTGAATCGGTATAGATAGAATCGCGATTCTCTTGTGAATCGATTTTTTTGCACACCCCTTCGAATTATGCAGCGTTCAAGGCCCAGAATTGTGGATGTGTAATGTCTTTTGCAATATGAGGAAGTCACAGTAAATTATTACATCTTGATCTTGGTGACAGTACGGTGTGCTGGTTAGCAGACTTTATTGTTATGTGTTGCAAAAGATGGATTTTATATCTTTTTTTATATTGTAGTGGTTATGTTTAAAATAAAACATGTCTTAAACATAGTTTGATTTGATCGTTAAAAAGGGAAAAAGGCCCTAATATGCCTTTTAGTCAAGTGAAATATCTGTATTGTTTAAATACAAAAATAAAATGATTTTCATTTTAAAAAGAAGCTTATGTAGAATCCAAGCAAAATTGTGGTTTCTTCCTTAATTTAAAATACCACATAATAGACTGTTGTGACTTGGTATGTGTAGTTTAGACTTATTTACTTTTCAGTTATTTTAGTGACCGTGAATCATAGTAGTGTTCTCATTAAACATGTTTGACCCTTAACGTAATGCCCAGTTAGCTGTTGTCACTTGAAATTCCACCTCACTGGTGTATAGTAGTGAAATACTTTCAGAATGACTCAACTGGAAAGATTCTTGAGGTACTTTAGTGGATACTCTAGTATTTGATGCTCTATAGTGTTACATATTATTTCTTTGCACTCTGCTTCTCCTAGTTGAGGCCATAACTAGGCCCTGTGCTGCTGGAGCGCAGTACTCTGACAGACTCTTGATTTCCTGTTCTCTTTGAGAAGCACTCTCATGACTTTGCAAAAGAAGGGTGGCATCTGTGTGATGCTTCCATACTGTAATGCTAATGACAAACATAATGAATAACTTTGGGCTGTACTCTTCTATGTTCTTTCTATTGTATGAACTCTCTGAAGTGGTTATTTATTTATAGTATTGGCATCAGGTTTTATGTGGCACTTAGTTCTGCTCACTCCAACATAGCATACGTATTTAACTGACATATCTTAAACATTATTTCTTACCATTCTCACCCCAAAACAAAGTGAGTTGGTTGAAATCGTGGTTGGAGTATTTCCGAGGATCAATAAAATTGGTAATTTAATATTAACCTTGTTTAGGTCTAGGCAGTGCTGGATGTTATAGTTTCGTATTTTACACGTTAAAATATTCCGATGAACAGCTGCATGACCTTACACATTTTGAAGTCGTTGAACCATAGATGATGAAATAGTTCATTGGTTATGTTAGGCAGGCAAAAATCACCGAAATCATAGATTGTCTATATCCCAAAGCACGCATCCACGCTGTCCTTATTAGGCATGTTAAGAAAAACATTTTACTAGCATTCTTGGAGACAATAGATGCCCTTTCAAGGGTAAGCGTAGTGATGTCGGGGAAGGCACCCATAGTGGTCTAACGTCTTTTAAATCAACCCGTACGGTAATTTAACGATTATTCAATAGTAAGACCATTTTCCACCTCTCAAATATGAGAATTGATTTATTAATAGCACAAAATTCTGGACAATTTAACCTATACAGGTATGTTTGGTTCAATTTATAATTTATGGCATCGACTACGGTGAGAGATACTGTGTTGGGGTTCGGGATTTAAAGAATGTGATTTATCGATAACTAGTAGCCCCACTATTAAATGCGCTATTCGGAGACCATCGCCCCGTTTCAAATAGGGATCAATTAAAAAGCTCCACGGCGACCAGCATCACGCCGCGACGCCGGAGCCGAATCACCGGCGCGGCTCGTGGGCTCGCCGGCCAATCAGAACGCGCGCGGCTCCCTCGCGCCGCCTTCCATGGGTGGGTGTAAGCCCGTGCCCGCTACTCTGCCTCGCGCAGCAGATTGTTCAATTTAGTCAAAGCCGGGTGGAGCCTAGTATGAGTCGCTGAGGCACGGGGAGGAACTGACTCGCGATCGTCAAAAGGCACTTTTAGTCGCTTCGGCCTGCGCATTCACGGTTGCATTGTAGCCAGCATCGTGGGGAAAATGACGACGACCACCACTTTCCAAGGAATGGACCCCAGTTCTAAAAACAGCTCCAGGTAAAGTGAGCGGCGCTGCGCGTTTAAACAAAAGGAGCGTGGAGGACCGTTATGCGCTCGAGCGCGGCGTGTCGCGCGGACCCGCAGCCCGCTGCCGCACGGCGGCTGCCACGAAAATCCCTTCATTTTGCGGATGAGGTGTTTTTTTGTGTGTCGGATTCTCTTTTATCACCCGCCGAAAGCCTGTTATATTGTTTGCAGCTGGGCGGGGACTTTTTTTTGCCTGTTTTTTTTTTTTAAATTATCACTATAATGCTTTTTTCGCCGGCATGTTGGCGGTGCCCGTACGTTACGCTGCTCGAGGTGACTAGGTGGCTGGAGTATCCAGCCCGACGGTCTTTGTTATCGGAAGCTGGCCGTCACTTTCTGGATTTCATTCAGCGGCGTATACTAGTTTGCGAGGATTCGCTGCGGAGCTGGGTGGCTTTATTTCCGCGGAGCGTGCACAAGAAACGCTGAATGTCAGCTATTCCTGTCGTTTTAACTGTTAAATTACAAATATTATATGGTGGTCTGGCAACACCCCCAGCCAAGTTCTCGCCTGTCGTATGCGAGTAATTAAGTCCAGCTGTCTGGATTTATGGCTCTGGATGATCGCTGGCTGGCTAGTTAGCTAGCTGGCTATGTCCACATGTTTTACAGGTTGCGTAAAACGCCGCTAGTTGACATTAGATGAACCGCTTTGTCACCTTTACTTCCTTTAACGTTCTGTATGAGTGGCCGAACCGGCCTCGCCTGGACCTATTTTTTTTTCTGTTCAGTACTCCAGCATTTTTCCATTGTGTGTGTAGTGTGTGTCTGGCGGAGACTGTGCACAGGCACCCGGTATTTCCCACCCGGAAACATAGCTGGTCTTTAACTACATTAGCTGACATCCGCTCACCGGTTTCATCCGCCTTCTAATGTCGTTATCATCACAGATTGTTACGGATAAGCCTGTGCCTGTGTTTTTCCGTGTGTTTCAACTAGATGCTTTTCCTGATGGGTGGGGTCATCTTCCCCAACTTGCCTGTTGTATATCCCTCTGCAGCGTAGTGTAAATGCATGAGATCATCTGCTCAACGGGTTAAGTCGTCTGCTTTAAACATCACAAGCTGCACCCACCGACTGCGATAAACGCGACTCGTTCACCCAATCGTCGTGCTTTTTTTTCTTAATTTACGACCTAGGGCGTGATTTACGTTTGTTTGACTGCAACAGCTGCACGGAGTCATCTGGAAGCAAATGCTTATCTCTAAAGTACCAAAAAAATGTGGTGGGGTGGTACGGGAGGGGTCGCGCAGTGGCTCTGCTAACATCCATTTTCTAGCCACAACCGCGGCCGTCCGCAGTGGCAGAAGATAGACTCTCATTCTGCTCAGCCGTAGCTCAGTGATCTTGCACCTCTAGCCTTGTATTTCAGCAATTGTTGCGTTTTGGAGGAGGGGAAAAAACACCGATAGACTGGATTATTTGATATGTATTCTTCTACAGATGCTCGTTTTATTTTACCGCTTGAATGTGCTATAGAAATGTAACCGTAGGATGCAGTCTTGCAGTACAATTACGCGATCGAATTTCCAACATCTTGCTGCCGGTATGTATGGTGAGATTGTGTGCTTTCCAGTCTCAGCGGGAAAATGGTTGGAGGCCCTTTTGAATGGAAAAGAGTGCTTATCTGGTGGCGAAACCTGCCACTGCAGAACACGTATGTGATTAATAACGTATTGCAGACGGCTTTTTTATTTCCCCAACAATGTTTGCAACTTCCTATTCAGCATCGGTATTTGGCATGATCAAGTCGGGATATAAAGACCGCCTGCAGAACCGTAACCCTCGTGTTGTCGACTGCATGGTATGATAGCGTCTGCTTGTCATGCTGCTGTCTGCATTTCTTTTGTTGGGTGCCCGTGTCAAATGTCTTGGCCTTACTGAACTAGCTGAGCTCCTTCCTTCAGGGTGCTACGCCCTCCAGGTGGAGGATCCAACATCTCCTTCGGTACAGATGAGGAAAAGGCCCCCGCCCGCAAGAACAAGATGGCCTCCAGCATCTTTGCCGAGCCAGAGGATCCCCATGCTCATCGCAGGAACAACCCACCTGGTAGCTAATCTGAATTCCTGCTAGTATTGCACATTTCAATAAGTTCATTCAGGTTCTCATGTAAAGTCTTTGTAGAGGTCACCTCTTTGTCCTGTATAGCTATACCTCCACTTTGCTTGGTCCCAGATCAGTGTTCTGGCATTTTCTGATTTATTATTGCCCTCTTCACTCCATGAGTTATCTGTAGCTTTATACAATGCATGACAATTATTTTACAGTTTTAGTGTGTCAAGTAACCTGTTGTGAATTTTGTAGCTGTTTAGTGTAAATATCAATATATCAGATATATGTCCTTTTAATCACAGGCTAACATTCTAATTTTGGATTTGATATCCAATGTCAATATAGATCATTTGCTGCATTTACATGTTATTTTTGGGCAAAATGTGAATGCTGCTTTTTTGAGCATATGCACATGTGGGCATCACCTGACTCTGCATGTCTTTAGAGAAACTGCATGGTCTCAGCCTCATGCTTTGTGCATATGCTTCAGTACAACTGTTGCCACATAGTGGATGCAAGCTGTTTTATTGCTTGTCCAAGGACAGAAGAGCCTTTGTTGGTGCCTGCTTGGTACTGTATATTCTCAAATGCCAGTTAACATCACTTGAGTACTTCCTTTATATCAATAGGCATCCTATCTGGATTTAGTGCCACACCGAACACTCTACCTCAGTACACCCAATGTCATTTCATAAATGCCCATATTAGATATATTGTTCATATTGGCATTTACTGCAGTGATCAGATCCTTCCACTGTAAATGTGTGTGTGTGCCCTGTGTCTCCATGTTGGCCTAGTCTGTTTCACCAGATTTCATCCACATTAGTTTTGCATGGTTGTACATTCTGTGTGACATCTCTGTATAATTTAGTATGGTTTCAATTAGTTTAGGCCCTCTTGTAAGCAGGATACTTTGGGTAATGGTTGGAAGTGTGCTTTCACCTTGAGCAAGGCCCTTAAACTGATTTGCTCTAAGGACTAGCTAACACTACTTAATC
>JAODKN010000093.1:8054056-8069522 GCA_026774425.1 Petrocephalus zakoni
CCTATTTGTTTCCCCAGCCCTATTCTCCCTTTCCTGTTCCCTGTATGTGTCCCCCAGCCCTATTCTCCCTTTCCTGTTCCCTGTATGTGTCCCCCAGCCCTATTCTCCCTTTCCTGTTCCCTATTTGTTTCCCCAGCCCTATTCTCCCTTTCCTGTTCCCTGTCTGTGTCCCCTAACCCTATTCTCCCTTTCCTCTCCCTGCACGTCCCAGTTTTGACTGTTCATTGTTTTCTGGTGTCCGTCCCTCTGCTTCCATGTAACTGTTCCCATCCAGTGACAGTCTTGTGGCTCTTGTGCATCTTGACCGGCCTGGTGTCTGAACCCCGGTCTGGTGTGCAGTGATCTGTCTGGTTTCCCTGTTCCCTGGTCTCATGTCTTGTCCTGGTCATGGCAGTACGTTCTGTGCCCAGAGTGCATGCCTCGGGAGGGTACTGTCATCACCTGTCCTGTCTACCCTCGGTACAGCAAGCAGAGGTCACTGCTGGCCCACCTTAACCCTTCAGGGTTTACCTCGTTAAAGGCCGCCTTCCCCAGGCCATCCCCCTCATAAACAGCTGAGCTGTGTCACCTGCCTGTCTGTCAGTTTCCTCCTTAAATTCTGTGTGCACTCATCCTTGCACCTTATACCATGGATGTATGTACCATGTGTATTTGAAATTTTATTTCTTGTACAGTGTAATTTATTGTCTGTGTATTGTAATTGTTTGTATAGTGTTATTTATTGTCAAGCAAATACCTTGTGTGCCCCAGCACACTTGGCGAATAAAGCTGATTCTGAAACCTAGTCCACACATTCAAACCAAATCTAACCATAATCTTATTATATCGTTAGCCTAGCGATTATTCCGCAGACAAACCTAGTAAGAAAAAAAAACGATAAAAGAACGTTGAGCCGTTCTTCTGCCCTCTGCTGGCCAAACGGGAATGGGGCAGAGCAAATTGACGCAGGTCATGACAGGCGGACCGCCACTGCATGTATTTGCTTAGCAGAGAGCGAGTTGACTAAATATGATTTCATAATATATTAAACAACAAAAATAATAACAAAATAACAAAAATAATGGGCCACAAAAGCATTTAAATATTGTTATATTTCGCTTTATTTATTTATCACAAATTTATTTTTAAGTTTGCCTTATGACTGCCATAATACACCTTACATGAATGGAGACAAGCCGGTTCGGAAAGATCTCCTTCATTCCCCACTCTGACCACTGAGACACGCAGCCGCGGGAGCGCAGAGCCGACGAGCTGGCCGCTGGCGTTTCCGCGTCGCGCGCGGTGGGGGCGCGCAAACCACATCCGCGCAGGCACGTTTGCGGTGTAAGCAGATGCCCCCCATTGGGCTTTATGCACAAGTTGCACATGACAGGCTGCGTTTGAACCCCTGTGCACGGCTGCCTGCTCTGCAAACACTCACCCAGACGGGCATGCTAACCCTCCAGGCACGAATGGCATGTAGCCCCCCCCGTGCAATTTCTTTAGTGTTGAAAGGTTTGCTGTTTCTGCAACGACTCACGTTTCCCTGTAAAACTTGCGAAGCACACTAATGAAGGCGGCCACAGGTACTGGATGTCCTGGCGCCCTAGGCGAAACTCCGTTGAGCGCCCCTTCTGATTTCCCTACACACAGTTCTCAAAGTAAAAGAAAAGCATAGGATTAAAATTAAACAATAAAGACAAAACGCACAAGTGAAATATGGTAAAATAAGTAAACGCATTAGAAATATCCTCACTATATACAACTTATTTGAACAGAAATAGTCAGTGCTATCTTATTAAGCAGAAATATGTTATGCCCCCCTAAAAACGATGGTGTAAGTGCGCTTTAAGAGGAAAGTCTTTCTCCCTGACCTAATCCAGATGTATATGCACATCCTGGACGTACTCACTCTACAGGGTTAACCCACTTCTTGATAATTTACCCCGTGTACCTCAGCCGGCGAACGGCGAGACTTTCCGGGGCAGGTGTATCAGCACCGTGAAATAACACCCAAAGTGCGGACTTTGATGGCAGCCCGAGTCCTGGAGCACAATCCGGAGTCACCATTCAGGCTCCTCTGCCCGTGTTTAGGAAATGAATAAGTCAGCGCAGTCTGGTAGGTAAACGTATTCGTCGTACACGCGAAATGGGTTCATTCAAAAGTTTAAAAACAACTAATGTTTCATTTCCATGTGCTTGTTGTAAGGACCAGGCGGATCGAACTGCAGCTCGGAAGTCGTTTTGCGGTCACTTCATACGCCACGCGCAAACACACACAAACAGAATGCCACTTTGACTAGTGCTGCATTTGCAATGAAAGGGGATTATAGCCTATTATATGCTCTTTGCACTGGACACTATAAGTATTTTTAATTTGAAGGCTCATGTAAATGCAAACTGAAAAGTCCGTTTGTGCCCATATCTGACAGAACTCTTCTCTAAATATATTGGTGCATGTGAATGCGTGTATTACACTTTTAATTATTTTAATATAGCATTTAGTATGGCATCGTAGTGGATCAGCTTATTTTATCCAATGGGCCACGTTTTCATCTTCTAGGAAGTATTCTCAGTGTTCACCTGAGTGAGACTCTTAATCAAGAATGAATATATATAGATGTACACTTTATAATCGGTATTTTATTGTACTGCCTTTTCTTTAAAGTGACGACAATCCGTGACGCTTGCATAGTCTAGGTAAAGCTGGCATGAAATGTATTAATAAGTATTCCCATTTTCATACGAGGCAGAGTTGCGCCACCATGTGGTAGGATATTGTTATTACGACCATTTTAAGATGTAACTTTCTTGGCTGGGTGATTTTGTAGCCGTCGTTTGTTGGTGTCAGAAACAAGCCGTGAGGACATGAGATCCAAACCAGAACCAGCAGGACCCATTTGCTTCCTGACATGGCGGGCATCCGTCAGCTGCTAACCCCACCCGGCTCCAACTTGGGTATCAGCCGTCATGACGAACGCGGCTGGCAGGCCTAGCGGCTGCCTGGCCTATCAGTGTTGCCCCAGCTGTTGCCCAAAAGGCTCTCCTGACTTGGTGGTTTTCCTGACAGCTGCGAAGACGCGTCAAGGTGGAGCACTGTGAATTTGGGCACGTGTCCCCAGGCTCTGCCGCCTTGATGGGGCTGGCTACACCCCGGGGGGGAACAAACGTTTTCATTGTCCCCGTGACATGAAACCAGTGTTCAGTTTTCATCCTGTTAGATCCACATAGAATCCTCCCTCATTCCTGATGAATGTTTCCTCTCAGGGTCCAGTCCTGTCATGCCAAGTGACTTTGCTTTCTGCCTAGCACGCCCCCCCGGTGCCACCCCCTTTTCACTAGTCAATCAGTAACCCACCTTGGTATCAGCCAGACATCGGTACTAAAGACACCTGTGCACAGAGGGAGGTGTGATCAGTCTGCTTTATCTTCCCGCATGCCGCTAAAACCTATTTTGAAACAGCGAGACATAACAGAACCCCACCGCACCAACCCGGGTCGGGTTATCCAGGTGTCTGCTGGGGAAGTCGATTGAGACTGAGCC
Source organism: Petrocephalus zakoni (assembly GCA_026774425.1). Classification (NCBI taxonomy): domain Eukaryota; kingdom Metazoa; phylum Chordata; class Actinopteri; order Osteoglossiformes; family Mormyridae; genus Petrocephalus; species Petrocephalus zakoni. The sequence continues at coordinate 8,057,580 of JAODKN010000093.1, forward strand.
AGTCCAGGTCCACATTCCACATGCCGGGCTCTGTCCGGACTCTGTGCTGCATGTTCCTCATCAGCAGAGTATGGAACGTGCTGATAATACCAATTCTGAAGGGTAAAATGATCAGTCCACTTGTGAGCAGGCCTGTTAAAGATTAGTCAGGCCCCTGGGCAATATGTTACTCTGCACACGTCACACATTACATACTACTTGGCTCTTCGTTTGGAATTGTTTTTTCCTCCCCCGTGTTAGTTCTTGCTCTTTGTATGGCATGCCCCAGCATTTCAGAAAACAAAACAAAACAAAAAAACGAATGCTGAAATAATTTCTCCCTTTTGTTGTAACTAATTATTTCAGTCAGTCCTGAATAAAAGCCTCTCAGACCAAACACCTCTTACTACCCAGGGATCCTGTTGAAGGTCATGTGACCACCACTTCTTGCTGCTTGGAGAACCTGTAATGCACTTATTACCAGAATGGATGGCTTTGATCTTGCTTTAGGTATTTGTCCTTTTCGCAAGACCCTGTGCCTGTAATTTAGTATATATTTTTTTAAGCCTGATCAATATTCGGGTGAGTGCGTGTTGTTACACACTCTCCCGCCTAGCAGATGTTCCTGCTCAACTCTGCCAGCTTGTGCAAATGTTTTTTCATGATGCAGTTTGTGTTACAGCAAACTTTTCCCTCTCTAGCAGAATAGACCTTCTTGTTTGATGTCACTTGTAATTATTTTAATATTTTTATGTAAAAACAAGACAAAAAATTGCCTTCTCTAACAAGTTTCTTTGTGTTTTCTGATTGCTGAAGTGGTACCTGTGGGCTCATTTTATCATTTCTCAATTCATTTCAATTTCTCACTGATGCTCAAGAGCCTAGTTCCTGGTTCTGAGTTCCTGGGCCATCTTGACTGGGAACTTTTTGTTCCATGTAACTTCCAAGTCAGCGCTAGTGCTTGTGATCAACCAATCAGCAAATTTTCTTGCTTGACTGAAAAGTACCTACTCCAGAGTAGGGACTAAAAAAATAATCAGGAACTACCTCTGAGGAACTATATTTATTTCTTGTCTGTCATGGTTCCCGATAAAGGTTCCTACTGTGGGAAAGCTCCTTTCGCGTGATGCTGCACTGCTGGTGGTGGGTGGTCCTTAAAATGGTTGTCAAAGCACTCTGTTGGGGTTCCTGCTTAACTGCTTGGGTGGAAAAGCTGAGGTGAAGAATGGCAGGCGGCCGTATCTCCCCAAGCCGGGTCTGTCAGGGTAGTGCTGGTGTTATGAATGGCACAGGATGGTCTAATCATGAGGAATGGTGCAATATGAAGGCGTCAGTGGGGAGTCATAGTGCAAGGCAAAGCAAGGGTTCAGCCCGCAACCCTAAAATAACAGTGCCAGACAATTACTACCCCCATTTTGCTGACTTGGGGGAGTCTTTTATATGGCCGCGCCAATGGGGCTTTCCTATAAGCCCGCGTCAAGGGGGCACTCTTATATGGCCATGCCTAGGGGGCACTTGAATGTAGCCGTGCCTATGGGGTGCTCCTATGTGGCAGGGGTGCTTGGGTGGAAGTCACATGTTTGTGTGCCATTTGTGTGCCCAGAGCTCTGGCTCCCCCTGCAGGCCAGAGATATGTGACATCTCATCTATTTCCTATAGTAGGTGAGTGTGGGCTCTGTGAGGGACTCTCGTAGAATAGAATAGATCTTTATTGTCATTGTTTTTTAAAAACAATGAAAAACCATTTAGTAGCTCTAGGTTTGTCAGGAAGTACTGGTGCAACACAACAATAACATGAAGTACAAATGAAAAATAAGCCTGAGAGATGTAATGAGTTTCCAGGTGTTGGGGTGGGGGTTCATTACACCTCAGCCAGGGGGGAGGCAGGTTATGCATTTGACTGCCTGTGGAAAGCTGCAGATTTTTAATATATTAGTTTTGGTCCTGATTGTTCTGTATCTTTTTCCAGAGGGCAGTGCAGAGAACAGGTGATGTCTGGGGTGGCTGGGGTCCCTCGGAATGCAGCTGGCTTTCTTTTGAAGTCAGCCGGTGTCTCTGAGGGAGTGTGGTGTAGTGCTAACGGCACGCTCTGCCGCCTTCCCTGCTTGCCGCACCCTCGTCCCATCCCGGCTGCCCCCAGCCTCACTGCCTGTGCTTCCTGGTCACCATGAGCCCGTAAAGGGTCAGGTCATGGGAAAAGGGTGTAAGGATGGTCACAAATGGCATGAAGAGCCTGAGATGTCAGGACTGTTATTGACAGGGAAGCCGACGGCTGCATTGAGGCTCGCCTGAAGGTGTCACGTTCTGCATTCTGGAATATGTTTAATAGTTAATATGTTGCATTTGCAGAACTTCAGATCTGGTGTGCCCAGCAGGAAAACGCCGTGTTTACCTCGTTCTTATCCCCTTCTCATCCCACCCACACCACCCACTGTACTGTTTGCCCTTCGCTCCTCGGACCCCACAATGATGCTATTGAAAAATTTCTAAGCGCGTGATTCATAAGTCTGCAGCCCCCTCTGTATTTTTTCATAGCTGATCATCCTCAGAGCACATGAAGCACCCCCCCCCCCCACGCAAACCCCCCTCACTGTTGTCTTATAGCCACAGAGAGAAAACAGCAGCAGTCAGTAGAGGAGCTCTGACCCTGAGCGCCTTGTGGTTTCTGCACTGAGCTTCTGCGCAGCAGTAAATATCGGGTGTTTTCCTTCGAGGAGAAAAAAAACTTCCTACATAAGTATTTTTTGGAAACCAAAATACTTACTATTTTCCATCCCCAAGCAGTTAAGCAAAGGAGAGATTCTCGCCTGAATGAACCGAACGCAAAATGCGCAGTAACTTTTGCTACAGTCAAGCTTGTAACTACGGCGGATTAATCCGTCACAGGAGAGAAAGGGAGAAAGCAAGTCAGCTTTAACTAAAACCCGTGGTGCTGTTTGGGCCTGTTAGGACTCCAATTAAGTGGGACCCAGACCCTTTGTACAGTCAGTTTCGAGATATGATCCCCCCCAAAGCCACAAGTGGGCTTCTGTGAATTTTTCAGAAGTCTCAGGGAGGTGCCATGCGTCTCCCTGCATCCCTCGTGAGGAGCCAGGATGGGACACATCTCCCCAGGCTGTGCTTTGCTCTTCCGAGCACTTTGTTCCAGTTCCAGTCCTCTGTGACATCATCTGCAAAGGATGCCCCCCCCCGACCGCAGAGTGCCATCTAGCGAGTGCCTTTGTTATAATTTTTTGAACCATGGTACCCTATTTTTCTTTTTTTGGGAAAAACCGTGGAAAAATAGAACAAGAAATGGAGCCAGAAAATGGCGGCGCGCGGTCGGCTCGATTAGCGCTTACGTAACCTGGGGGAGAGCGCCACGTGGAGCGTGGTTCTCTCACAGCACCCTCGCCTTCGCCATGGCTGGGCTGTCATGACACACGTGTGTGAGGAATGCGAAGCCCGGAGGCTGCTGCACGGCTAGGTCACAGCTGGGCCAGCTGGCGCCCTTCACCCAGGCCGGGGGGGGGGTTTCAAGATATTCACCGTCACAAGTTCCCTACTGAGCTAGTGCCCCTCGGCCAGCCCAGATTAGAAGCGGGGCTGAAGATGCCGGCCTATCACTCTATCGATGTGCTCTGCTCTCGTACCTCTTTGAAAAACAAGCTTATTGATTAAATCCTTCTGGCCCATGAATATATATTTAAGAACCCAGACGTGGGACGTGGGGTCCAGTCCCCGCAGAGGGACAGCTCTTTTACCTTTGGAAGGTGTCTGGCTTTAATCAGGTTAGTAATAAGTCAGCATATGGCAATGGATAAAAGATAATTAACTCAATAATACTTTGCTGTCCTCTGGCTTTCCTTCTTTCCTGTCTTTCTTTACTTTTGCCTGTTTTGCATTATTCTGACTTAACGATGTTGTCATGGACCACAACACACCCATGTAAAGCGCCCTGAGGCCACACTGCTGTAAAAGGTGTTATATAAAAGTGAAATCATTTGAATGGAATACAGTGCAACAAACAGCTGCTGTCTGAGGTTGGCCGCTGTGGAAAAGGTTGTTAAAAGTGTGGCGTAGGAGGTGTTGGAAGTGACGCCATGCAGCAGGAGCAGGGTGTGGGTAGGAGGTGTTGGAAGTGACGCCATACAGCAGGAGCAGGGTGTGGGTAGGAGGTGTTGGAAGTGATGCCATGCAGCAGGAGCAGGGTGTGGGTAGGAGGTGTTGGAAGTGACGCCATGCAGCAGGAGCAGGGTGTGGGTAGGAGGTGTTGGAAGTGACGCCATGCAGCAGGAGCAGGGTGTGGGCTCGCGACCCGGGGAATCCTGTCGGAGTGGCCTGGCGGTCAGCTTCCTCCTGGGGACAACCAGGTCCTGTTGAAGAGGGAGCATCCATGTTCCCCGCAGGATTCCGAGTACAGAAAGCCAGTTTATGTGCAATGGAGGCACTGAGGGCTTCGTTTCGGTGGTGATGTAGAGTTGTACGGAGAACGGGGGCGTGATGGTCATGTGATCTCAGTGCTGCGCGTCCGTTTGTCCTCCCCTGTGGCAGGAGTCTCCATGAAATCAGACAAGAAGCTGAAGGAAGGGGCGCAGGACCTCTGTCACTGATTAGCCCACGATGGCCCCCCACTCGCCGGCTGGCTGTAGCTCGCGGCCTTAGTGGCGGCTCAGAAATAAATAATATTGGACAGTATTGTACAATGCAATGCCGTATTTACACGCACCGTGCGCTCATAGTCGGCCTGCCAGTATTTGACCTATGGATGGGGCTGTTGTGCAAAGTTTCTTCTACCGTACCAGTTTTAAGTTGGGCCTTACCACAGCAGCAAGCATTTATATCAGCAAAGCATATTTATGAATGTTTAAAAAAGTGTGTTTTTATTAATTATCATAAAAAGTCATTAACATTTAGCTTGGTAGTACAACCAAGTTTTGTTAGATTATTAATTGACAGTGATATGTTTTATTGATCATTAAAATGTTTACAATTGTTTTAAAGCAAGATCTTTTTTTATTATTATAGAAAATAGCTTACATTTACTTTGATAGTATAACCAGCATGCTTTATTAGATTATTAAAGTATATTCAGCTCAGTGTAGTAATGTACCTAGGAAAGGCATTCAAACTGTACACCTCAGTATTTGTTTGTCTTATCTATCATCATTGCAATCTTATCGATGTGTTATCGTACATCCTAGATTGACGTCATATCATATCATGCTAAGGGGAGTTTCCCAGATTGTGGTCCAGCTCTGGCCATTGGTAGTTCTTCGTGGTCCTTCCAGGACTTTGGTTTCGAGTAGACGGCTTGGGTTAGGATGAAGCTCCGTCCAGGCGCCATCTCTCCGGAGCCCTGTTAGTCGGTGTGATGGGAGCACAACTCACGAGTGCACGAATGTAAGTGGAGTGTCCCATTTCAAAGGCCCCTTCTGAAGTGTCCCATTTCAAAGGCCAGTTCAGGAGTGTCCCAGTTTAACTGCTAGGCCCAGCACTGATCTGGGTGCACCACGAGCCCTTTCTGGAGCACCGGTCCCGACCTCGCCAGGTTTGCCGGCTTCCAGGAGGCAAACTGGAATCCCGGGTCCCCCATGTCATTTTGCTGTGTAGGGCTCACAGGGAGCTATATTGTTCCCCGGTGTGTATCTGCATGTATGTGTTGTGTAATAGGAGTGTGCTCCCATTCACACCTTTGGGTCGGGTTAGGCGGAACATGATGGGCCATAAAGGCAGTCCGTATTTAGAAGTGTAGTGAGATCATCTGGCAATGCCGGCGGGGCGGGGCGGGGCGGGGCGGGGCAGGGTGGGGGGGGTGGGGGTGACGTCAGGCGGCAGAGCTGCGCCGTGCTCAGCACCCCGCAGGGTTCATGCAGCTGGCCCGCGTCCGGCCCCATCTCCGCGGGAACCACTGTGTCAGATGTGGATGGGCAGATATATTTGGCCTTGGCCTGGGTTGCCGGGAGAAGCCCATAATTCCCCCCCTTGCTCTCTTCCTCTTGCATGTGCACGCGCACACACGCGCAGACATGCGTCACAGACGCCCTGGTTCCTCCAGCGCTGGCTGGCTTCTGTTCCAGCAGCAGGGCCGTTTTAAAATAAACTGTTTACCTGATGTCCGCCTCCAGCACATCCTCCTTCCCCGCCCGGCCCATTCCAGCCTCACGCATAATGACTTCTCCGGGAAACCACGCATGGGATTTCACTTCAGTATGGAGGTTTGTGCCGTGCTCCGGAAGGTCATTGGTTCGAATCCTGCAGCCGCCAGTGTAATCGTATCGCTCTTGGACCCTTGAGCCAGGGCTTTCAACCCTAGAAACTACTCTGAGGTACCACATAAAGCGCTGCGATAGCTTATGAAAATGGCAAATAAAAGCCCATTATCACCACACTGCACAGCGTTATACGACGGCCTTCCCCCGTGGCCCGCCGGGCTCGGTCCGCCAATCGCGGTGGTGTCTGGGTCTATGCCGAAGCAGAGAGTTGTGCCGAGCTGTTAATCTGGCCCTCTGCTCCTCCATTAAAGGCCTTCGGTAACGGGGGCGACTTGACGGCGGAGGGCTTGGAAGACGGGCCCCGCGTTTGCTCGTGCTGACAACAGCGGTAAGGTTGGCGGCGGTGGCGGAAGCCGGCCGGTATGACTCACCATGCTTCTTGTCATTATTTCCATCCCCGAGTGCCGCTGCTTGCCAGTCGCAGTAAAGGCAGTGTGGCTGGAATACTGTAACTGGATAGCGTTTAGCCCGAGCCTGGGGTATCTTCCTGGCTAAGTAAACTTTAACCTTAGTGGAGTGTAACCAAGAGCCTGCAGGTCAGAGGGCACCGTCTCTCTCTCCCTCTCTCTCTCGGAGGGGGTGGGGGGGGGGGGGCGACCAGAGGCAGCTACACTGGCTCCTCTGTTAGTCTTCAGTGTGACATGTGAAACCTGAGACTCCTGTGGAACACTGGAGTCGCAGACCGGTTCCTGAGGCTCGTCTCCGGTTGTTGGCTCCCCACGGGCACCGAAAGGTACGCGGGGCCTCTCAGTCCGCGTTTCCTTCTCGTAAACAGCAGCGCGGCCCAAAGGGGACAGTGAAGGCGGGTGGGACAGCAGAGGAGGGGCGGGATTCCACTGAGCCTTCTTGAAGAGGGCCTGGCTAGTTATTTTTGGGTTTGGGAGTTCAGGTCACATGGCCCCCGGGGTTTTCATTTCAAAGACACAATGCAGCTTTAGTGTCAAGGCGAAAAAAATGGGAGGGGGGAGCGTGTTGGGGGTGGGGAGGAGCAGAAAGTCCATATGAGCAGCACATGGCAATGCTGTCATTCTGGGTGCATTCATTATCATAACAGATTGAAAAAATTAAAGTGAGCAGAGAGCGGGGAGGAAGAGAGCGAGCGGGAGAGAGAGAGAAAGAGAGAGAGCGAGTGAGTGAAAGGGGAAGTCTCCAAAAAAAGGGAGAGGAAAGAAAAAAAAATCAGACGTTACATGTGGCTGTTGGAGGGTGTGATTCAGTTATGGAGGGAGACAAAATCGCAGGTAAGATGTGGTTCTTCTCACTCGGGACGGGCAAAGTCCACATTGGGGGGTGGGGGCTTTAGCAGAGTTGAGGCTGTTGCTTGTTCTTTTCTCTCCTTTCCGTTTCATTGACTAACTGACCAAGCCCTCTCTCCCCGGCTACCGCCGGTCCGTCTGGGTTTAGTTTGGCCCCGGTCAGCGGCCAGATGCCGGAACGCGGCCGGCGGGAGCAGCGGGAATGGGGGGGGGGGGCACCGCTGGACCACCGCTCGGAGACACGGGGGGGACTTGGGACTTGCAGGGCAGAGGGGCTGGGGGGAGGCTTTTTTTGTAAACTTTTTGCAGTGTCGTTCATGAGGCTTCTAAGAAAGGAAATCCCAGGAAGTGAGCTGATCTGACTTTTCTGCTACCTCCCGGGGTGTCTCCACGGCTGAGCTCACCTGATTCCCCCAGGGAGTGTGCAGCAGCGGTCGCTTTTCTTCTCGAAGGTCTTTGCTGAGTGCTGACAGCAGAAACCCAGAGTTACTCGCTCATCCAGGGCCCGGCGTCTGGGGGCAGCTGTGGACCTCTGGGTGGCAGTTCATGTCCCGGGCCGGTTTTTAATGCTGGGACCGTACCCCCCGGTGGGTTAGCAGCACGGCCGAATGCCCAGCTGGTTGGTGCCCGAATGTGGGGAGCAACTGGTGCTCTGCTTTACATGGTCATTATGTCTGGTCTGGCCACCCACCCTCCACAGACCCAACTGACCCCCCCCCCCACACGCTGTCCCCCTGTGGGCCCCAGTCTGTGCTGCATCCAGCCGGGACCTCTAATGCATTACAGGCATAGGTTAAACTTCCATCGGGATTGGGGACCACGGAGTGGGGCTGGAGCTGGTGTGTGGGCGGTTGCTGTCTTGGGAATTATAAAAATGTCCCTGGAGAAAACTAAGATCTGTGTGTCATTATAGGGAATTCCCAGCTGTCCCCTGTAACTGACCCCACCCTGTCTGAGGGGTCCTCAGGCTGCTGTAGCCATGCCAGGGCCCGTGCCTGGGCCCATGCTCCGATGGTCCTCGACAGAGCATTCTGGGGTGAAGGTGCAGTGCCATACCTGCCACTTGCTTTCGGCCGTCTAATCAGATGCCTGCTGGTGTTGGCTGGGAGTGCTAGGGACTTGGAGACAGCGTGTGAAGGACCCCTCGGGCTGTTAGCCGGCACAGCTAGTTGGCACGGGATGGCCCTGCCCCCCCCCCCCACCATGTCACTCTGCAGCATTCCACCCATTCTGCAAAGTGACTGACACTTGCAGCCATCATCAAAACCACAACCGCAGACCTGTAGCTTAAATTATCATCTGCTGGGCTCTTGATCAGCGACCTGTGCAGGGGCTGGAGTGAGCTTAATTCTGCTTATTCAGAAAAGCATAATTTTTGCTAGTCGCGCGAACTCAAGAAGTTCCTTTGGGCTGTTTAGAGCTAAAGGAACCATATCCTGCAGTTTCTCAGACGTCCACACAGTGGTGCTGTTGCTTTGTCAGATTGGTTGACTGAATTCTCCCGGTAGCAATTGACATAAATGTCCGTTACTTCGATAGTTTTGTGATTTTTTTTCCGTTTCATGATTTAAGAGTTTGGAATTGAAGAGCTGGACTTTCAGATTGGCTCGTGCCGCTTTGGATAGACAGGCTCAGCTTCTCTGCAGACCTCCAACTCGGGTTCATAGGGGAAATTGCAGACAGTGCAACTTCCTAGTCCTACTCACTTCTTGTTTTGGGCTGGTTTCCATGGTGACACGTTCCCGCTACGATGAATCTGATGCGACGATTAAGTCCTGACTCATTCCGGCTTTGTGTAATCTGTACAACTAGACCTTGTTGCTGTTGTAGCGCTATAGCTAAATGTCCTTATTTCAGAATGATGCACTATGTGCGGACTTAGCTGCTTTGTATCTCGAGAAAGTGCCAATGGAGAAGCTATTCTATTTCATTTTATTGCTATTATCATTATTATTTTATTTTATTTTTTTAATTATGTTCGAAGGTAGCATATGAGCGTGAATCAGAGAGCATGGTCAGTCAGTGTCCCTGCAGCAACTGAGGTTAAGGACCTTGCTCGAGGACTCAAGAGTGATTTGGTGACTGCCAGCTATAGGATTTGGACCAATGATGGTGACGGCTGTCGGTAATGTAGAGCTCACCAGCCATAGTCATACGGCGTGTCCCTCTGTAGGTGCTCATCACAGTGCTGTGGAGGGCTTGCACTGACCCTTATGAGGGCAGAAGCATGTGGCATTGGCACCTGACAGCAGGAAGTGATGTTATCTGAATGCACCATCTCTACAGCCAGGCAGAGCTGGGTCTTGGTGTTGCAGCCCCCCCCCCGACACTGAGATGAGGAGGAGGTGAGGGGTGACGGACAGAGTCGCAGAGTCGCAGAGCCGCAAAGCTTTGCCGCGTCCTGCCGGATAGCAGCAGCTAGTAAACGCATGACAGCGTTAACAGGCATAATTACTGAAAGACGAGTTCCACTTTGCCAATGATCTCATTGTCTGCAAAGACTTCCTCAGTGACTTTTCCAGTTCGGTGAGCCTGCAGATGCTATCTGGACCTGACCAGCCTGTCTCCCGCCAGTATGCTTGCATGATCCATTTTCCACAAAACTGTTTGGGGATTTCCTCTGTGAATCTCGTCCTTGCACTTTTACTCCCCCTGATATATATATATATTTTTTTATTTTGTCTTTCACTTCCACACTTTAAAAACCACCCACCCTATCACCCCCATGACATACCCTCAGTGTCCCTGATGAAGGATCTTAACCGGTAAGGTGAGATGCAGCACAGATGCAGTTCCATGAGTGGGCCAGATGCCATGGGGAGTGGCCACATTGAACCCCGCCCCCACCCCATTGTCCTATAGGCTGTAGGTATGCAGGAGGCGGGCTCAGATTAGGACTGACTGCAGTTTTTACTGAAGCATGGCCAGTCACAGTTGCAGCTCAACCGAGTGCCAGAGCCTCACCAAGAATAAGACTGGCGCTGACTTATTCTCCATCTTTAACTCCTGTAGGCTTTTCCCCAGGCAAACCAGCCTGTCTCAGCGGCTTCAGAAGCTCTGTGAAGAGGGCGGGGCTTCCGAACATCTGTGGAATGAACGGGCGGTATGCGAAGCGTTCAGAAAACCACCACGTACAAGACCACCAGCTATAGAAATCTATGAGTGTTCTGGTGTTAGATGAAATGAAATTCGACTGTGGTTGAGTTCTGAATGCTTTCACCAAATGGAGCGTAAAGTCCAGGATGGGTAGGAGAGAGCCGAGCCAGCTCTGATCCGCCTCTGTGGCTGATTTATAAGGTCAGCCATTGTGTGCTTTTGTGGCAGCACGGGAGGTTCCTTCCCTGACATCAGAGACACCGCGGTGGGGCTGAAGGATACGTAAGCAGCCGAGTGGGGCATTTCCTTAAGACGCAGAAGGAGGTCGAGCTGGGGGCAGCATCTGGCCAGCGGGCGGGGGCCCCACCGGGGCGAGGGGTAATTACAGGGAAGAGCCGCATTGGCTGTGTCTCTCTCTTCCTCCTGCGGGACACGTCCGGCCCGGGTGGCCCTCCCTGTCCGCTGTCCACAGGGACCACAGGAGCTGAAATGATAAGCACACGGCCGTCTTCTCTAGGGGGCACCCTCTGCGGGTCTGTCCAAGCGGGGATCTGCTCCCCACCACATGGACATGACCGTGCCAGCTGCTGGAATCACTCAAGACTTAGACCTTAACCCCACCCCCCAGCTGCACCTCTCCTTCCCAGCGTGTTATCCTAAGCCAGGGACCTGATGGGGGCGGCGTGACCGAGCACCATCGTGACTCTCCAGCTCATCACAGCTGTTACTCCGTCCCTTATTTATGTATGTAAGTGCAGTCGGACACAGTGAGGATTTCAAAATGGCCACCGTCATGGCCATTCTCTGAGAGGTTACTCTGTACTGACCCATGGCCCTTGCCCCCCCCCACCCATGTTGCTGGAGTGTGGTGGCCTGGCTATCCCGTGACTGGAAACGTGGATTTCTGGGCCCGTCGTTCAATTGGCCAACGTAGAAATGAAAAGACGGTGACTTAAATCCGCTCACTTGGATCACAGGGCTTCAGCGAACATCACAGCAGCGGAAGCTTTCAGCCGCGTGCAGAAAAGCAGCCCTGTGTGTATATAAATACACACACACACACACACACATTATACATATAAATATCAGGGCTGCAGCCTGCTGTTTCACATGTATATATAGATATGTGTGGGTGCCTCTATCTTATAATTAGCTAAAACTCTGCAGGTCAGCCACCTTCCATTTTAATGGTCACATTCTGGGTCAGGTCCTGAGGGAGCAGGAACGTGAGAACCATTTGAAGTTAGCCCTGATTTTAGTTTTTTGGTTTAAAGTGACATAGGGTGGTGGGGGGGGGGGGGGGGGGGGGGGGGGGGGGGGGGGGGGGGGGGGGGGGGGGGGGGGGGGGGGGGGGGGGG
>JAODKN010000093.1:8089635-8104342 GCA_026774425.1 Petrocephalus zakoni
GGTAGAGGTGTGGGTGAGCCCGCTGGCTGCAGGGTTGGGGCCTCCTGCCCCCACAGTGGTAGAGGTGTGGGTGAGCCCGCTGGCTGCAGGGTTGGGGCCTCCTGCCCCCACAGTGGTAGAGGTGTGGGTGAGCCTGCTGGCTGCAGGGTTGGGGCATCCTGCCCCCACAGTGGTAGAGCGGCATCCTCCAGCCGGCCTACGCAGGCTCAGCTGCGACCTTGCCGACGGCCACCTGTCTGTCCCGCTGCAATGCCGCAGCTGCGTGTGAAGCCAGCGAAACCGAAATGCAGACGTGACGTCAGCTTATTAGCTCGGAATACCCCTTGGAATACTTCCTCCTGAGTACCCTGCAGAATCCTTTCTTTAGAATATCCATCGGAATAGTTCTTTCAGAATACTTTTGTGTGCCCGCTGTTCCACTGTTTACATTTTTTTCCTGGAAAAAGTCACACTTCAGCTGGAGAATTTCTCCTCTTTTCCACTTTTCACCAGTTCTCTGGATGTTTCTGACAGTCTTTTTTTCCCCAGTGGGGCAGTTTTTTTCCAGGAAATGACTCGATTCATATGTACACACATGTATATTCCAGGATTCCTGGTGCCTGACCCCATAGCTAATATCCCTCCCACCCCCAACTCATTGTGTCCCTGTGCAACTGACGCACGAGTCCCCAGCCACCGCCCCGAGTGAGACTTTGCTGAAATGGCCCGGGGCTGTTATGTGCAGGCAGTACAGATACTAACTAAACATTATGGATTTCTGTGCCAATATGGATCAGAGGTGCTGTAAAATAATTACATTCCATGGCCCCTCCATTGCTCCCTCACCTCCGATAAGGACACACATATTAGGGCATTTTAATTAGCTTGGAATATCACAGTTACCATTACTGCCACACTTACCACCAAATGGCAATTAATGGAAGTAATTACAAGATGTGGATGTTGGTAAACTAATTATAATATAAATGGGCAAAATGTGTTCTTGAAGCACTCTCAGATTAAGTTAGGGGTGATTACTTCATTATGATTGGTTGCTCGGGGACCAATCAGTGGCCTGGTATTGTTCAAATTGTGAAAGCATGCATTTTTATTGGATTACAGGCAAAAAACACATCGTATCCATTCTAACAGACATACGGTCTGAATGGGTTAACATGCAAATGTGTATGTGTATGACATTTGTGTGGATTTGACCTGGTGATGAGTGGTGCTGGTGAACTAAACTGGGCTGCTGAATTTCTAAAGGTCTGACTGTTGAACAAGCTGGTTTCAGTCCAGTTCACAGCTAATATGGTCTTTCATGCTAAAGACTTTAGACTGGTGGTATCTCAGCTGGGCCTTGAACCTGTACAAACTAAAACTAGCAAAGACCAGTAGGGGGCAGCATGGGACATGCCGATCTCCTGAAGCTGGGCCTGCCCTCTGCAGCATGGTGTGTTCCACACTGCCCCCTGCTGTATTGAGCTGCATGTCTCATTTTCCTCGCCAGTATTGGTTTATTAAAATGTGTTGTAGCCACCAGGCACCATGCAGGTGTGACTTGGTCACAGATCTTTGGACTAATAAAACCCGACTGTTTTTTTGGGATGGCACATGAGTTGGAAGGGAAACCCCATGGATACCGTACAATCATTGCTCGGCAACACAGATACCCTAACTGATACAGATACCCCACTGCCCACCACCCCCACCATCATCATCTCTCAATGGCGATGTCTTCGCAATAATCCCTGCAGCGGGGGTTTCTGCTCTGGAGAAAGACGAGAAGCTGTTAATAGGGAAGCAGATATGGTGCTCCATGAGAGGATCTGCGGGGTGGAGGGGTGTCTGGCTAGTTCCCACTTGCTCAGGGGACATGTCTCTGCCCACCGGGGGGCCATAGCCCAGACAAGGCTGCCGAGTTTCTACGCGGCCTTCTGGGACGGCTCCTCGCGCGGGCTGGCTGGCGGACACTTTGAGCTCCCGAAACGTGGCACGGAAAGCGCACAGCTGGACCTCGGGAAGCGCATGACTCTCATCCTTCTACCCCCAGATGACGTCAGTCCCTAAGATGGTTATGTGGAACCTGAGAAAGCTTTGAAGTTGCACCCTGTCCACCACCCAGCAACCACCACACTGAAGATTTAGATGTTAGGCAGCTCCCGGAAAACGTACGCTGTCTGTTCATCATGTCAACACGCTCGAGCCAGGATCAGAAGGATGCTGGTTCAAATCCCATGGTTATCAGTTTTGCTGTTGGGCCCCTTAACCACCAGGCGCGCCAGGGACTGTACATCGCTTTGGAAAAAAAGTATCTACTAAATAACATATTTTCCTATGTAGCCTTTTATGGTACCTCTGCAGATCACGGAGCACCACTCGATATAAAACACCATGATGCTCCCACCAGACGAAGGCCATCCCATGCCCCCCCCCCCATGGCATCGGCCGAGCTGCCCCGCCCTTTCCGGATTGCCGACCCCCATCTCCGGCTCCGTTACTAAGTGCTTTCGAGTGCTGCCCTATTGCCCTGTCTGCGGCCTGGCAGACACGCCATCGGGACGTGTGGGAGTCGCTGTCTTTGGGGATTCGCTGCTCGTTCTCACAGAATCCCACCTAACTTGGCTTAGTCTGTAAACAGGAAGTGATGCGTCTCATCTAAATAGCCGTTCTCCTTTTTATTTGTCATTTCCTCTGGCGAATGAGAAACGCGTGGGGGGGGGGGGGGGGCCTAGTCGGGGAAACACGCAAGCTGCCTAGAGGGCCGCGTCTAATTAACATGAAAAGTGGCTTTGCAGCTCTGAGATGCCTGCACCCTGCCCTTGACCGCTGGGAGGGAGACCGTGTAGTTGGGGGGGGGGGGAGTGGAGAGGTGTGTAAGGTTCTTTGTATTGTATTTTAATCAGACTCTCGAGTAACCACAGCCTGTTACTCTAAAACACCAATGGGGGGGGGTAACCAGGTGGAAGTGGCGGACAGGGTGGGAAGAAGGGCAAGTTTGCTGGCTCAAAGGTGCGAGAGCACTGCTGCAGCTTATTGGGGAGCGCAAGTGTGTCAAATGTTTGAGGTTTTGAGCTACTGGCAGACTATAGTGCTAAATAAGTTCCGCGGGCAGCAAAAAAACAACAGGAAGTGACACCGCTCTAGATATACATGTAATGGCTGCACAAGTCTGAGCAGCCTGACACGCTGCAGCTCTCTGGCGCCCCCTAGCCCCTGCTTCATAGACAGCCTGACACGCTGCAGCTCTCTGGCGCCCCCTAGCCCCTGCTTCACAGACAACCTGACACGCTGCAGCTCTCTGGCGCCCCCCGCTCCTGCTTCACAGACAGCCTGACACGCTGCAGCTCTCTGGCGCCCCCTAGCCCCTGCTTCACAGACAGCCTGACACGCTGCAGCTCTCTGGCGCCCCCTAGCCCCTGTTTCACAGACAGGCTGGCAGGACCCAGTTTAGCCAAGATGATGTATGACTGCATACCACCTGTTCTCACTGTGGGGCACAGGAGTTTATTCTCCATCCATTTCTTCCACGTTTTTTTTTTACGTCCACCTTCCTAGCACTTCACATAAAATCCAAGATGGACTCAGCTTCTCAGTCTGAGGAGCCATAAAAATAATTTTATGTGGCACTTATGAGTGATTTGAGAGCATTAACGCATCAAGGTTACGGTGCATGTTTTATTGTCCTGAGGAAAATGAACAGACAATATCACGGTATGTTGATCACATCTACAGTCAAGGGAAGGACTGTGGTAGTAAGTCTATAATCACATTTTAACGGTAATATGGGAAAAAAAACACTTTTACCATCAAGCTACCCTGTATCACGGAGTGTGAATCTTGTCCTTAGTGGCTGTTATCCAGTTTCACATAAAATGAGAGAATCCATCTGCCCACCTAACCGTCTCCTACACTCGACAAACACACGGGGCAGGAAACATGCAGACCCTGGTGAAATGTTTAATACTTTTATGCTGTGGCCTGGAATGAATTGACTACCATTATCATTCCTTTTTGACCCTTGAACCCCACTGTGGACTGGAAGCATTCAAAATGGGCCCGTGACTGTGGGGGTGGTCCCTCCAGGATGGGCGAACCCTCTGGAATGGGTGCTCCCCTTCAAAATGGGCCCATGACTATGGGGGCGGTCCCTCTGGAATGGGCGGTCTCTCCAGAATGGGCTCTCCCCCCAGAATGGGCCCGTGACTGTGGGGGTGGTCCCTTTGGAATTGGCAGTCTCTCCAGAATGGGTGCTCCCTCCAGAATGGACCTGTGACTGTCGGGACGCTCCCTCCAGAATGGGCGGTCTCTCCAGAATGGGCCCGTGACTGTGGGGCGGTCCTTCCAGAATGGGCCTGCGCTTGTGGGGGCACTCCTTCCAAAATGGGCCGGTAACTGTGAAGGCGTTCCCTCCAGAATGGGCCCGTGATCTTTGGGGTGGTCCCTCTGGAATGGGCAGTGTCTCCAGAATGGGCCTGTGACTGTGGGGATGGTCCCTCCGGAATGTGCAGTCTCTGTGGAATGGGTGCTCCCTTCAAAATGGGCCCGTGACTGTGGGGGTGGTCCCTCCAGGATGGGCGAACCCTCTGGAATGGGTGCTCCCCTTCAAAATGGGCCCATGACTATGGGGGCGGTCCCTCTGGAATGGGCGGTCTCTCCAGAATGGGCTCTCCCCCCAGAATGGGCCCGTGACTGTGGGGGTGGTCCCTTTGGAATTGGCAGTCTCTCCAGAATGGGTGCTCCCTCCAGAATGGACCTGTGACTGTCGGGACGCTCCCTCCAGAATGGGCGGTCTCTCCAGAATGGGCCCGTGACTGTGGGGCGGTCCTTCCAGAATGGGCCTGCGCTTGTGGGGGCACTCCTTCCAAAATGGGCCGGTAACTGTGAAGGCGTTCCCTCCAGAATGGGCACGTGATCTTTGGGGTGGTCCCTCTGGAATGGGCAGTGTCTCCAGAATGGGCCTGTGACTGTGGGGATGGTCCCTCCAGAATGTGCAGTCTCTGTGGAATGGGTGCTCCCTTCAGAATGGGCCTGTGACTGTGGGGGCGGTCCCTCTGGAATGAGCGGTCTCTCCAGAATGGGCTCTCCCCCAGAATGGACCCGTGACTGTGGGGGTGGTCCCTCTGGAATGGGCAGTCTCTCCAGAATGGGCTTTCCCCCCAGAATGGACCTGTGACTGTTGAGGCGGTCCCTCTGGAATTGGCTGTCTCTTCAGAATGGGCGCTCCCTCCAGAATGGGCCCGTGACTGTGGGGACGCTCCCTCCAGAATGGGCGGTCTCTCCAGAATGGGCCTGTGACTGTGGGGGCGGTCCCTCTGGAATAGGCAGTGTCTCCAGAATGGGCCCGTGACTGTAGGGGTGGTCCCTCCCGAATGTGCGGTCTCTGTGGGGGTGGTCCCTCCAGAATGGGCCAGTAACTGTGGGGACAGTCCCTCTGGAATGGGCGGGCTCTTCAGAATGGGCCCGTAACTGTGGGGGCGGTCCCTCCAGAATGGGCCTGTAAATGTGGGGGCGGTCCCTCTGGATTGGGTGGTCCCTCCAGAATGGGCCCGTAACTGAGGGGGCGGTCCCTCCGGGAATGGGCCTGTCAACTCCAGACAAGGAGGGTGTGGGGATGTCAGTTTAACTGCTGGTGGGGGCTGGGGTCAGGGGAAGTTTGCTATCGAAGAGGGGGCCTGTGGAGCGATCCTGGCCTCGCGCCCCCTCCCCCGGGTGCTGTCTCCCGCGACCTTTAAAATCCGGCCCCTCTCTCCATTCAGCAAGTCCCCCGATCTGCAGAACGGACTCTGATTGAAGCATTCAGGATGTAGCTCCTCCCCCGACTGTCAGCCGCCCAGCGCCATCTGTTTGCCCATGGGTGCCTTCCCAGCATTCCTTTCAGCTGACCTAAAGCGTCGTACAGGACAGGATAGCCCCTCAGTGTGGCCATTCTGCAGTATCACCAATACCAGTGATCTGGGGAGGGGGCTTGCCTCTCCTAAAATGAGCCCCCAGACACCCACCCCCCCACAGAAACAGCAGCTCCTCCACACTGGGTTGCTGAGCCAGGGAGAGCCACGTTTCCCAAAGACTGGGCCACAAATACTGGTCAGATACATTGTGGTTTTTGCAGTCCCTGTGGAGTTCATACATTTATAAAATTGTGCGTGTGTGTACATGTGGCTGTGTGTGTGTGCGGCTGTTTGACACACTCTATGAGCGTGTGGCTATGATGCTGTGTCTATGAGCGTGTGTGTGCATGGCTGTGTGTGTGTTTGTGCGTGCGACTGCATGCATGAGTGTGTATGAGCGCATGTCTGTGTGTGTTTGTGCGTGCGACTGCATGCATGAGTGTGTATGAGTGCATGTCTGTGTGTGTCTCCTGCTTCCCCATTGTGAGGCTCTGTCCCCTGAGGGTTGCCGCAGAGCCACCCACACCCCCCCCCGACTTCTGGGGGTCGCAGTCGGCTGATGGCTTGACTCAGACCCAGGCCGCCGTCTGCATTTCAGGCCTGTACTGGAACATTTAAGGGAACCCAGGGGCTGCTTACTTTTGTACTGACGTTTTTTTTTTTTTAAATGCTCTGCAAGGACTAGTGTAGTGGCGTGCAAATCGCGCATGTTTCCTGGAGTCCTGTCGGCAGTGACCGAGTGATGACCGGGGAAAATGCAGCATGTTACCCGGAGAGACGTCTATCCTTCAGTAGGGGGTGCTATTCGCTCGCAACCAAAACTGTCAAAAAACACAATGGTATCTTTCAGGTTGCAGGATGTTGCCCAAACTCGTCGGAATGAATCGCCATCAGACACTTCTGCTTAAACTCGTCGTGTGAATCCTCCGCGCGACAGCTGTGAGACCCCAGCTAACTGACAGGGCTTCTCTTCACCACATGGACAGCTACATCCCGGCCCCCGGCTCTAAAGATCCGCCTTCATCTTGCTGCTCAATCCCAGCTGTGCGGCTCATCGATGGGACCCGTCGCTCACAGAGCCACTGGCTGATTGCGATCCTGGCCCGGGATCAAGCAGGCGAACGCGGCCCCGATGAAAGAGAAGCCGTGTCCGGACCGAACCCCCGGATGCAGTCCGCCACCTCTGGCATTACTGTCTGCTTGACGTGGCCTTTCTGGGCTAATTGGGCAAAGAGAGCGAGGCTCTGACTGTAGAACCCGACTTAACGGCGGCCATTAAAGCCGACACGGACAGCCCAGGTCTTCCCAGGTTTCCGGCAGAACAGAGTCACCAGGATGCCGAGACGCTTCGGGATTTGCCAGGGCCCTCGATGCTGAACGCCATCCTAGTTACCATAAAACAACAAGAGCAGACCATAATAATGTATCTGCTTTTTTTCCCAGGATCCGATTCCCATGTTCGCTGATACCTTCCAGATGTTACCTCAAGCGCCGGCTGTTTTAAGTCGCGACCCCGGCTGCCTCCTCTTGGGGAAACCTCCACGATCTCAACCCGCGTCCAAGCTCTCTGGCGCCCCCCCCAGCCTGTAATTGGTATCCATCACTGGCATTGAAACAAAAGAAAATTATAGCAGAAAAACCGGTAGAGGACGACCACAAACACGCAAATATAATTAAATATTCTTTTTAGTGGTCCCGCTCACCGGAGATCCCCCCTCTCGTGAACTGGAGCAGGGATTTCCCAGAATTCCAAAAACCACGTCTGTTTTTTGGGGTGGAGGGGCAGCTACGTGCTCCTTCCTGTCCGGCCACCCGATCCTCTCCAGGATCTCAGCATGAGCGGCCGCCCCCAGCAAGACTCGCCGGAGTTCCGGAGCCACGTAGATATCCGTGCCGGCCACGGATGGATCCCATTAGATGCTCAGGCTACGCGTGGTTTGCATTAGAGTCAAGGACAAACAAACTGCGGATCTCGCCTCCTTCGGGGCCAGAGGGGGAGGATGATGAAGAGGCAGCACTTTCCTGTTCTCCTCCTCCTCATCGTCATGCCATTTTGCCAAGGGATGCCTTTCTTTTCCAGGGCTGAAAATGCTACACTTTTTTCCATGTCTTGTCCCTGGCTTTCCGCATGGAAGGGCGCCCCCCCCCCTTCCTGATGCCGGGAGTAAGTGACAGGATCGCAGGTACGTCTGCAGATCCCGCGTCCTTCCTGCGGATGTCCGCCTGCCGCCTGGCCGCATCCGGGGAGCGTGAGTCTCTGACGGGAATTCCGCGGGAATGACGGCGGCGCGGGGAAGGAAGCGCTGCCCGGAGTCAAACAAAGGAGCACGTTCGTCAGGCCCGGTCTTCCAGCTGCACAGGGGAGTCCTCAGCCTTTACAGGAAGCCAGGGGGGAAGGAGGAAGGCGAGGGCACGGGCTGGCGCGGTTTATAGAGAGACAAGCGGGTTTTAAAAAGCTGGTCGGTGAAAAAACAGCGCTGTCACTAAAAGAGCCCATTTCAGAGAGTGTCCTCTGCGGAGCAGACTGCCATGTTCCTCGTGTTTAAACAGTCACTGCTCGCCTTAAGGTTTCCGGTTACAGCTGCCTTTCAGATGAATGAAACTTATCTTTTCCTGTTAGACTGAGCTGCACAGCTTCCCTACCCGCGCTGCTCTTATCTGTGTGGAATTAGCAGATAGCACATCCGCTAGCAGACGGGGGATGCGCAAGCCGCTGGCGTAATCTCTCCCATCTGCTGAGTGCACTTCATGCCTCCCTCCGTCAGGCCTGATCTCAGGGGGGGCAGCTGAGGTGCTGCCCCTCTCTCAGCTTTATCGGTTCATCCCTTCGTATATCTTCCGCGACGGCTTGTCCCAGATAAGACAGGACACAGGGGAACTCCGGGGACTCGCTGCCAGAGCTTAGAAATTCACTAATGTGTCAAACTATGACTTGAAATCTCAAGTTTTCACTGGGGAAAGAAAAGTATCTCCAAGTAATATTGGCATGATATCACTGTGTCCCAGAATAACGGCACACACTTGGCACAGTCGGTTTCCTTAGGTAAACAGTGCAAGAAACATGGCATGGAGGTTTAGACAGTGGAACAGTAAATGACACAGATTGGAGTCCCTGACAGATCACTTCTGTTGGACCTTCTGGTGCTGGGGGCCCTTGACCCTCCATGTACCATTATCCAGAGAAGTTTCGGTCACCAGCTTTCACCGGTGCAGCTATTCTTACGACGTGAAAACTGCAAACTGTGATTCCAGCACGTAAACTGTTACACTGCAGAGCACTGAGCCGGACAAGGGGGTTTATAAGGTCTTCTGCATTAAGTGTGAACCTGGGACGCGTCTAAGACTTTGGGAATCCCCGTTTAATGTTTATGATTTATAGAATAAAAAGCCATTGTCATTGTGCTGGTATCAAGTTCAAGGAAACTCAATCTTTAAAGATCCCATTTTGCCCTCCTTAGAGAGGGGGGGACACACACACAAACACACACACACACACACACACACATACACACACAGCTGCGAGAGCAAAGCCTGTGGTCAGAATGTTGCGGAAGCCGTTTCTCCAGCACCACTAGAGAAGTTCTTTCTGGTTAAGGGCCTTACCCAGAAATATAAGCGTCCCTACACCTATGCGTGTCATGGGATTTGAACCAACAAACCTTCTGGACAACATCATGGAGTCGTGACGTCCATGCTGCTGCTGGTTTGTGTGATCAGGCCCAGTCACTTGTGGACACGGGTGCCAACGCAGGATGAAAATGTTCATGATTGATATTCAGGTGTCAGGTGTGTTCACAAACACATTCTCTCGAGGGGCGTCAAAGCTGCTAAGCTAAAAGCTAAGTACGCCTGATTTCAGCAGACTAAAGATAGTTTGTCAAATGGACTGAGGAGAATTTTATTTTTTTTTGTGAGCACGGGTTCTTAACAGCACTTTTATTCATTAGCTCCCTGCTACAAAATCTGTCCACCCATAACAGCTTCCAAAACAACCCGAGAGCTTAGCTCCAGGTCCCTTACACTTAACAAGTACTCGCAGGAGGAGCAGTGCGTGGGTGGGGACAGTGTGGTAACCCACACAGACACAGGCCGATCCTGCTCACTGCACAAACACATAGCTGTGGACTGATTTGAGCCTGCAGCCTGGGGGATCTGATGCAACAGTGTTAGCCACGTTTAGATTTAGATTTAATTCATTTTGTAATATTCTGAATTTGTTATGTAAATATCATACAATTTGTTCCCAGTGATTCTTAAGGCTACTTAATTGGAGAAAGATCCTCGTTTATAAACGAGAACTGATTTATAGCTTGTGTTTAAAGGAGTATACACAGGAAAGTGATTAAAACACAGAGGCACCCTTCACTTTCAAGTGCTGCAGGGACGCCGTTCTTCTGCTGGCCATGTGAGGGCTGCCTGCCTGCCTGCCTGCTCCCTCTGCAGAAGGTCCTCTCTCCATCCACAATACTCCCCTTTGAGAGTCAATGAATGAGGGGTGTGGCCTGCCAGGCTGTGTGTCATGTGACTGCCGTGTGTGGGCGGGGCTTCTAAGTGCCTGTGCCTCCAGCTGGAGCGAGACAGAGGGTGATTGCGAGTGAGCAAGGCGAGGGAGGGTAAGTGAGAACGCTCTGTAGCTTTTTGCTTTCATATTGCTGCTGTTTTTGTTTTGTTTTTTTTCTCCTTGGCTGCCTGTGTTATTGTTCTCCTGGTGGTTACCTGCGGACGAATGCTGCAGTGAGGCCTTTGCATCTAGAGAGAGGAGGAGGAATGAGAGGAGGGCTTTGCTCCTGTGAGAGTTAAAAGTTTGTCAGTTATCTCCTGTTCTGGCAGGGTGCAGGTTTCTCTTTCTCGGGGGAGGTGGGAGGCTTCCTGCCACTGTTCATTTTGGTGCCGTGTCCTGAGTGCCGCTGAGGGGGGTTCAGTGTTTCACTCGGTGTAAGGATGCCTTTTTGTTCCTTTCTCTTCCTCCCCCATTCCCATTCCGAATCCTCTACATTCCCATTGCCTCCTCTCCGGGCCGGGCTGGGCTGGGACGGGACGGGTCATCGGTCTGTAGCCGGTGAGCACGCTGCTCGCCTTTGCACGTTCGCTCTGCACATTGGCATGCATGCATCCCTGCAGCTCATGCACAGACACACACGTGCATGCACTGGGGGCCCGCGCCGGCCTCCATCCGCACACGGAGCAGGCCGCGAGTCGCAGGTGCCTTCTTACATGGGCTCCGGGGGAAGGTCGGCCGCGCCCCAAGGTCGGCTTAAATTCCTAGACGGCTCTGTTAGACTAAATATGAGGCTTTGCTGATTTCATATTTAGCAGGTGGCACATGCAGCGGGGAACACACTGCCCTGCCTTGTGCTGTCAGCAGGCCCTCCGCATCCCGAGGATGGCGCTCACCTGGTGTTCGCTCTGTGTCCCAGTCGCGTAGCTGTCGGCCAGCCTCGTCGCTGTACTTTCTGTGCTCCCCATTGGCTGCCCTTCCTCACAGCTTCTGCATCAAAGGCATTCTGTTCTGCAGACGCTCCGTCCCTCGCCACGCGCAGCCGTCCTCACCCCCCCACGCCAACCCGCACCTCCTCACCACTGTCTCCTTCCTGCCATGCCTCTCCACACATCCTGTCAGCGTCGTGGTGCCGTTTCTGCCCTCTTAGGTTTTAAGGTGTCTGTTGCAGGGTTGTTATTGTTGTTGCCCTGGCTGTGTGAGACACCTGCGCATTATCTGCCAGATTTATTTAGCATGATAGCAGCTTCTCATGGCATCGTGGCCGGCCAGGGCGGAAGGGGACGTGAGAGGCATGTCGGCCTGAGGTGTCATCGCCGCCCTGCTGGTGGAGGCCTGCCATTGCCCCAAGTTATGGCTGTTCGGTCACATGTTTATAATCATTATAATGCATGTGCTGCATCCCAGTTCTACACCCCTGCTGCTGGGCCTCTTCCTCCTGTTCAGCATGGGGAAGATGACTCAGCCAGGGGGCAGAACCTAACTTCAGCACAGCACCTTGGCACCACCCCGTCTGTCTCTCTCTCTCTCGCTCTCTCTAACCCCCCACTCTGTCACACTCTTTAGTAAAAATCCACCCCTAGAGAAGCAGAATGTAGTACCAGGGTCATATCTACTGCTGTTTTGCTGCAGCAGTTCAGAGCGAGTCTTTGTATTTGGGTCGGTTTGATTTCACTTCCCAAGCATGTGGTGCAACCGAGGTTTTCGAAGGTGCCTGATTGGAATAGTTTGTTTACTCGAGCAGGAAGGGACCGCCACCAACGCTCTTAATAAAACATACTTGCTACATTTGTTTTTTTTTTTTTTAAACAATTCCTGATTCACAGCCAAGCCATTATGAGCTTGTACACGCAGGTTTGGGTAATAAATTTGGCTCCCACTGCTGAAATTGCTCAATAGCAAACGATGTTGCACACGCACAATGAGGTGTTTGGGCGGCTCACAAACTAATGGGCTAACAGACTGATGTCAGTCGGGGGAAACATTTATTTTGAGTCGATTTTTAAGGGGTTAGCTTGGGGAGGGGGTGACTGCAGTTTTCCGCTAATTTCCTGCAGGCAGTGGCTGTGGGGGGTGAGGTGGGGTCTGTGTTTGACGGTGAGGTGGGGTCTTAGTAAAGGTCGTGCTGGCCACCCCTGCTTTACCTGCCCCCCACCCTTCGAGGTGCAGTGAGGATCCTCTCCAAATTCTCTCCCCCTGCACAATCCCCAGCATCTGTCCTTCCTCTCAGCCCCCCCCCCCCCTTGATCCTCTGTTCTCCCTTCTTCCATTTCATGTGCTCCATCACCCACTCTGTCCCCATGATGGGGGCCATTATCTCTCCCTGCAGAGGTCTGTATGCAGAACGCTGATTGGGTGGGGGGGGGGTGTCTGCTTTGTGCTGCTACAGGTCGGAGGTCGCATTCTCAAAGGTGGGGGGTCAGAACAACGTTCGTCTAACAGATGGGTCGGGTCAGGGGGGGTAGCGACATTCTTTGTTTCATCCTGGAGGTGGGGGGGCGGGGAGATAAACTGCTGATGCTGGTCCGACACCATCTTTGTCTTTCTGTGAGGTTTGTGGTAATATTTGCTCTTGTGAACAGATGGGCTTTGCTCTGCTGTCTGATTCTGACCCCCGGTCGCCCTGACCGCTTTAGCTCCCTCTCGCCGCCCTCTGTGTGCTGTTCGCGGTGCTGGTCTGTGCGCAGTATCGTCCCTCCAGACCCGTGCTGATCCCACCCCAGCGTAGCACGTAGCATGATGCTATTCACACGTTAAACTTAACAACTTCAACCCATCGGTCTTCCACCTTCTTCAGCCACCCCCCCCCCCCCCCATGTCCATTGGCAAATGGGTAATATGAATTTAAGAAGCAGATGTTCTGGAGTTTGGGGAGACAGACCATCTAGGTTTAAAAATTATGGCTCGTTGGAGAATCCCCTCTGTCAGCCAGAGGAGCCCCAATACACCCCGGAGTCACGTTACTGCTGGAGACGCCAAGAGGCGGAGCTTCTCCCAGCTGACCCGGTCACATCGGTGAACCCCTGCCCCCCTCCCCCCAAGCGCTCTGCTGGACAGTCGCCCAAGCCCCCTCCTGCTATCCAAAGACGGAACACGGTTCGAGACGGCATGTGGCACTCAGACCGCAGGAGGCGGGGGCATCTCAGGGCTCTGTGACACGATTGGGCGAAATTACAAGGCGCCCAGGGAATAAATGGCAGCTGGGTCCTGATGCCCCACCTCCTTTGTCCGCCATGGCAACGCGGCCCTGGGGAATGTCTGTGCCTGACTCTGTACTTCAGCAGCAGACTAAAAACACTGAATCTGTCCTGGCTTTTTATGTTTCGCAGAGATTTATAATGAATTTCCAGTCTTAACTGGCTGCAGACTGGGAGAGGATGTGTGGAGGTCAGCGGAAACCAGCACAACGAGTAAATAGCAACTTTAAAAGTCTCATGATTGATGAGGCCCGTAGCGCGGGACACTTAGAATGTGGGACCTTTTTATTGCAGTTTCACATGGAGCCGGACTGACGTGTGGCTCTTTGCACAGTTTCGGGTCAGTGGGCGTATAAGAGGAAGCTGTTGGTGACCACTCGTCTGCTTGGCCTGTGGGGATTTGGGCTATGTTTCTGTGGGTCAGTGCTGTCTGAATATTCAGGGGATTTGGTGAAGGAGGGATGACCTCTGGGATTGCTTTGGGGGGGGGGGGGGGTTATGACCTCTGTGTTTCTCATAGCTGTGACATCACTGGTGCATCACTGGTGTGTGATTTGCAGACTGGCCCAGTCATGGCAGACTGGCCCAGTCAAGGATTCAGATTAGTGGGAGATTCTCATTTCAGTGTTTTCAGCAGAGAATGAACTCGGAACCTGCACCTCATGGATAATTTTGTTTCTTAGGAAATTATGCGGGGGGTGCAGCATGGCATTCCAACTATTTACTGCCTCCTATTTGTAAAATCCTCAATCCTGAGATTTTCTCATCATAGTATTATGATGAAGTAGTCAGGAGTTCGGCTGGGCTTCTATAGATGTGACAGGGCTACCTTAATTCAGGAGAAGCACCCACGTTCTATAAGCACCCAGAACAACAAGGATCTTCTGCCTGCTCACTGACCTGAGAGGTCGCTGTGTGACTCAGGTGGTGGTCAGTGACTCAGTAGGCTGTAGGGATGAGGAAGGGTGACGTTTCTGAGCTTCGGGCATTTTTAATAAATGGAGGGCTTTCTGACTGGGCTCCGTGTGTCGGATAAGTACCCAAACTAGTCCCCTACTCTCGCCCATCTGGTGTCGGGCTTCTTGAAAGGCTCGGGTTCTGCATGCCCGCTTTCCCTTCACTGCTCTTTAACGCTGGAGACC